>PVKY010000488.1:10781-48112 GCA_004027775.1 Bradypus variegatus
CTCAAGGCACACATGGTCACCCACAGCAGCCGCAAGGACCACACCTGCAAGCTGTGTGGGGCCTCCTTCCGCACCAAGGGCTCGCTCATCCGGCACCACCGGCGGCACACAGGTGAGCTGGGGGCGACCCGCCACCCACATCCTCCCCCCAGGTGTACCCCATGCCTCCCCCCGAGCCTGCCCCCTCCCCAGCCTTGTGCCCCCAGCGGACCCAGAGCAGGGGCTCCGTGTCTGCCCTGCTTGGATGCCTGGTGTGTTCCGTGGGGCTGACTCCTTTCTCCGTAGACGAGCGCCCCTATAAGTGCGCCAAGTGTGGGAAGAGCTTCCGCGAGTCAGGCGCTCTGACCCGGCACCTGAAGTCCCTCACCCCATGCACAGAGAAGATCCGCTTCGGCATGAGCAAGGAGATGGTTGTCGGCCGAGCGGATGGCGCTGCAGGTCAGCGGGGCCTTGGGCCTGGGGGCCGGGTCCCTCGGGCTCCCCTTCCTGGGCCCGTGGCAGCTTCCTCAGGACCCTCTCGGCTGCCTCCCAGGGCCCGGCACCTCCAGCGTGGGGACGGTCACGTCATCATCGGTGATGGGCGAGTCCGTGGAGATGTCACCCGTGATCCATCTGGTGACGGACGCCAAGGGCACGGTCATCCACGAAGTGCACGTCCAGATGCAGGAGCTGCCCCTGGGCATGAAAGCTCTGGGCCCAGAGGTGGGGACAGGGAGGGTGGGGTCGTGGGGGGTGCCTGCAGGGGCGCTGTCCGCAAGCTGGGTCCTTTCTGTCCTCCGTCCGCTCCATGCCAGGCTCTGCCTGGGGCCTGCCTTCGTGGGGATCGGTGTGTTTGTGGGGAGACAGTCAGGACAGCAGACTGAGAACGGCAGCCCAGGCAGGGGTGGGCGTGGGAGAGTGGGCAGGGCCGGGGTGGGCTTCGTCAGGGGAGCACAGGCCTGTGCATGAGGCTGAGGGGTTCCTGAGAGGGCAGCTGCAGTGTGCTCCTGTGCCCGCCTGGCTGCAGCCCCCTGCTCCTGAGGAGCCCCCCGGTACCAGTGAGGGTGGCCGTGACAACCTGCTGTGCCAGGCCATACAGAACTCGGGCATCGTCCTGGAGCGAGCAGCTGGAGAGGAGGGGGCTGCCCTGGTGGCAGCCCCTGCCCCTGAGCCCAGCCCCCAGTGCCTGGGAGACAGCCCCCCCGAGCTGCCGCTGCTGAAGCTGGAGCAGGTGGAGACAGTAGGTGCCTGGGGGGCCGTGGGTACCTTCTGGACCTGGTCTGCGCCCCGTCCCCACAGTACAGCTGCCAGTCCCCGCAGTGCCTCTGCTGGGGCAGATCCGTTGGTCGGTTCCCTGCCTTCCTGGGGTCCCCCATGGGGCCGACCGCAGGGTGGGCTGTGGGTCCTGCTTCCTGGGCAGCTGTGGGAGGGGTGCCCTGGTCCTTCAGCAGGTGGCTGGCGAGGCAGCAGGTGTGTCCAGGGCCCACCCATGCCCCCAGTGCAGTGAGGCCTTCCCCACGGCAGCCACTCTGGAGGCCCACAGGAGGGGCCATGCAGGTGGGTGGCGAGGGCAGGGGTGGGGGCCGCCCACAGCCGGGAGCTGGCCTGGGCCTGACGCGCGCCCGGCTGTAGGGCCGCGGCCGTTCTCATGTGCGCAGTGCGGCAAGGCCTTCCCCAAGGCCTACCTGCTCAAGAAGCACCAGGAGGTGCACGTTCACGAGCGGCGCTTCCGCTGCGGGGACTGTGGGAAGCTCTACAAGACCATCGCCCACGTCCGCGGGCACCGGCGCGTCCACTCGGATGAGCGGCCCTACCCCTGCCCCAAGTGTGGCAAGCGCTACAAGACCAAGGTGCCTGCCCAGCCCCTGCACCCTGCCTAGCCCTCCCCGGGGCCCCTGGCATCCCCCGCCCCAGCCTGGCCCTCCCCGGGGCCCCTGACACCCTCCGCCCCAGCCTGGCCCTCCCCGGGGCCCCTGGCATCCCCCGCCCCAGCCTGGCCCGGCCCCAGGGGCGGTCAGGGAGCCACAGCCTGAGTGCTGCCCTCCACAGAACGCCCAGCAGGTGCACTTCCGGACGCACCTGGAGGAGAAGCCGCACGTGTGCCAGTTCTGCAGCCGGGGCTTCCGGGAGAAGGGCTCGCTTGTGCGCCACGTGCGGCACCACACGGGCGAGAAGCCCTTCAAGTGCTACCGCTGTGGCCGAGGCTTCGCCGAGCACGGCACGCTGAACCGGCACCTGCGCACCAAAGGTGGGGTGGCTGTGGGCAGGCGGGAGACGGGGACGGGCCAGGGCCACCCTGTGTAACCTGCCCCCACGCAGGAGGCTGCCTGCTGGAGGTGGAGGAGCTCCTGGTGTCTGAGGAGGGCCCCTCGGCCGCTGCCACCGTCCTGGCCGAGGACCCGCACACGGTGCTGGTGGAGTTCTCCTCTGTAGTGGCCGACACCCAGGAGTACATCATTGAGGTGGGTGGGGGCAGGTGGGTGGGGGCGGGGCCCTGGGTGACCCCGGCTGACCCTGACCCGCTGCCTAGGCCACCGCGGACGACGCAGAGACCAGCGAAGCCACGGAGGTCATTGAGGGCACCCAGACGGAGGTGAGGACTGGGTGCTAGGAGGGAGGTGACCTGGTGCTGGCCCAGGGCTGACGGTGCCGCCCGCAGGTGGACAGCCGCATCATGGAGGTGGTGCAGCGGATCGTGCACCAAGCTGGTGCTGGGCACCAGATCATCGTGCAGAATGTGACCGTGGACCAGGAGGCAGGGCTCGGGCCTGAGGCGGCCGCTGCTGACACCATCACTATCGCCACCCCCGAGAGCCTGACGGAGCAAGTGGCCATGACCCTGGCCTCAGCCATCGGCGAGGGCACTGTGCTCACAGCCCGCCCGGGTGCCGGCGGCTCCGAGCAGGCCACGGTGACCATGGTGTCCTCGGAGGACCTTGAGATCCTGGAGCACGCGGGCGAGCTGGTCATCGCCTCGCAGGAGGGCCAGCTGGAGGTGCAGACGGTCATCGTCTAGCTGGCAGGGCAGCCACAGCATCCTGCGTGGCCTGGGCCTGGAGGACACAGGGCCCGGAACTCACAGCCAGGGAGATGTGGGAGGACTTGGTTGTTGTTGCTTTACAATAAAACCTGGAAAACACAGCTTGTGATGTGGCAGCGGCAGCCCCGGGGGCTGGCCCACTGCCCGGGCCGGTTCCTCCTGGGCCGGGCCTGCCCAGAGCCTGCCTGGGCCCCACGCGTCGGGACACCCTGCCCTGCTGCCAGCAGCGGCGCTTGGGCGTCCCTGGCATCTTAAAAGGCTGCCTCCTGCCACCGCCCGGCCCGGCTCCCAGGCCTCCAGAGGCCGTGGGAGGGGGAGCTGCCTTCCAAGGAGCCTGGGGGGCTGGGGCGCAGCCTGCACTGAGTCTGGCTTTGCCACCCCCTGGGTGAGGGTGGGTGGAGAGTGGCAGTGGGAGGCGGGGTCCTGGGATGGGGCCATCTTCCCTGTGCTGTGCTGTGGTTCCCGGGGTTGGGGCATGAAATCGCTAGGAGGCAGATTCTGGGTGACCTGGTTTGGGGTGGGGGGACAAGACCAGAGTTCTGAGTCCTGACATGGCACTTGGGGGCTGGGCAGGGGGCTTCTGCACCCCTTTCTCAGGCAAGGCTGGGCTCCTGAATGGGCTCAGCATGGATCCCTGGCCACCCCCCTCCTTGGGAGCCTCTGTGGGAATGGGAACCAGGAGTTGGGGCGCCTAGTTCTGCCGAGGGGGCGGGACCCAGCACATCCTGGCCCCTCCCCAGGCCAGGACCTCAAATACTGGCCTGCGCCCCGGTGCTGGAGCTGCTGCCAGCCAGCCCGCGCTGCCCCTGCATTGTCCGGGCCCTGCCCCCAGCTTGGACCCCGCACCCCTCCTCCGACGGGCACCTTCAGCCTCTGCCCCCACCATCCCAAACTCAGGTGAGTGTGCGGAGGGCTGAGCTGGGACTGGGTGGGATTGCGGTGCCTCCCTTCTGGCCTCAGTTTCCCCGCGGAGTGGCAGGACGGCTGTGGGGAGGCCTGGAGAGGCGAGTTGGAGGACGCGCGGCCCGGCCCCGGCGCTCGCAGTCGGGGCATCTCGGCCCGGCTCCGCGCTTACGCGGCCGCGTCTGCCCTCCCAGTCCCGCCGGCCGCGCACCATGGGCGTGCCCCGCGCCCTACTGGCCGCGCTCTGGGCGCTGGGGGTTGCCGGGGCTGCGGCGCTGCGCATCGGAGCATTCAACATCCAGAGCTTCGGCGACAGCAAGGTGTCGGACCCGGCCTGCGGCCCCGTCATCGCGCAGGTGAGGCCGGGCCCGGGCGGGGCTGCCCTGGGCGAATCGGCCGCGCGTGACCCGGCCCCTGGCGGCCTCCCTGTCTCCCGCAGATCCTGGTCGGCTACGACGTCGCCCTGGTGCAGGAGGTGCGGGACCCCGACCTGAGCGCCGTGGCCGCGCTCATGGAGCAGATCAGCAGGTGTGGCGGGCAGGGCCGCGCGTCGCCAGCCCGGGTCGGGGCCCCGGGCTTCGGCCCGGTGCCTTGACCCTGCACCGGGCCCGTGTCCCCGCAGCGTGTCCCTGCACGAGTACCAATTCGTGAGCAGCGAGCCGCTGGGTCGGGACCAGTACAAAGAAATGTACCTGTTCGTCTACAGGTGAGGGGCGGGGCCGCGGGAGGGAGCGCGCGGGGCCCAAGGCGGGCCCCCGGCGCGACCACCGCCTTCTGTCCCCAGGAAGGACGTGGTGTCTGTCGTGGACACCTACCACTACCCGGACCCCGAGGACGCCTTCAGCCGTGAGCCTTTCGTGGTCAAGTTCTCGGCGCCGGGCTCTGGTGAGGCGGGTCCCGCCCACCCCGACAGGGCCCCGCCCCTCCCTCCTCCCCCCTCCCCTCCCTCCTCGCCCCTCCCGCAATTAGCCCCTACCCCCCGGGCCCCGCCCCTCCCTCCCAGCAGCCCCCTCCCCGGCCTCAGACCGCGCCCCCCGCCCGCAGCCGCCAAGGAGTTGGTGCTGGTCCCGCTGCACGCGGCGCCGCACCAGGCTGTAGCGGAGATCGACGCTCTCTACGACGTGTACCTGGACGTGATCGAAAAGTGGGGCACCGACGTAAGCCCCCCGCGTCCGCCCCCGGAGCCCGCCCCCCACAGTCTCGGGGGCCCCGACGCGCGCGCCCCGGGGGGGGACCTGGGGGCGGGGGGCGGGCCCGGCGCTCAGACGGGCTGTGCGCGCCGCAGGACATCCTGTTCCTGGGCGACTTCAATGCCGACTGCAGCTACGTGCGGGCGCAGGACTGGGCGGCCATCCGCCTGCGCAGCAGCGAGGTCTTCCGGTGGCTCATCCCGGACAGCGCCGACACCACGGTGGGCCCCTCCGACTGCGCCTACGACCGCATCGTGGCCTGCGGGGCCCGCCTGCGCAGGAGCCTGAAGCCCCACTCGGCCGGCGTGCACGACTTCCAGGAGGAGTTCGGCCTCGACCAGGCCCAGGCGAGTGGGCGCGGGGCTGGGGGGCGGGGGCGCCCGCCGCGTGAGCGCTCAGAGGAACGCCCCTTAGGGGGCCAGGCCCCACATCTGGGACGGCAGGACTGGCTCCAGCCCAAGCGGGGCAGGGGCGCAGCGCAGGGCTCAAGGCGGCTCCTTGCTGGAAGCAGCTCCGGCCCCTGAGGCTCCTGCCCCACCTTTCTGTCCAGGCTCTCGCCATCAGCGACCATTTCCCCGTCGAGGTGACCCTCAAGTCCAGCTGACAGCCCAGGGCCTGCCCAGGACCCGCTGCCTGCAGACTTGGCCACGTGGCTCAGCCCCTGTGGCTCCTCCAGAGCAGCAGGCCACCTCCTAGCGAGGCCCAGAGCAGGGGTACCCCAGCCTGGGAGCCAACACCCCATCTCCTGCTGGCCTGGACGGAAGCCATGCACACGTCATGGGACCACTGGGAACCCAGTTTCCCCATCTGTACAACAGGGCCATGGCACCTGCCTCCTAGGGTTCCGTGGGGAGCTGCACCCACTCTCCACTCCTTCTGGGGCACAAGCTCGGTCCCACAGCCCCAGGGGTGGCCAGTGGCTCCAGCCCCTTAGGGAACAGGGACACCCTGGCCTGGCTACTTCACGTCCTGCTGGCAATCAGGCAGTGGCTTGGGGGGTGAACTCTAGAAGTCTCTAAGAGCCCTGAGGACCGAGTGCTGTGGGGGGAGCAGGCAGCAGAGGTGGGCAGCGGTCGGTCACCATCACAGACCCTCTCCCTGCCCATGGGCCATGTCTCCCGTGGTCCCAGCCTGCAGCACCTGATGTGCCACCCATCGCCCTGACTCCCAGCCCCCCACCCCCCACTCTCCAGTCCTGCAACCCCACGACTCCCTCACGCCCAGCAAGCAGGGAGACCAGAGGCTGGGGGAGAGGCAACACAAGGGCTTTATTCCTAATTCTTTGGGGTGTGCTCAGTGGAGCCGGTGCCACGGTCCCTAGTGGCTGCCTGCGGCTTAGGGCTCTCACCCTGGCCAGGCGGCCTCGTCACCCCATGGCCTTCCAGCCCCCTCATCCTGCTGTGCTCTTGTGCGTGGCCGTGGCCTTGGGACTGTAAATAAAGAACAGGCCCTTCCGATGAGATCTGCAAAACCAAGAGCTGAAACTACCTGTAACTTGAAAAAGTGCTGATTTCAGAGCCCAGGACCAGAAGGCTCAGCAGGAGCTGGTCTGCCCCCGAGGCGGTGCGGCCCCAGCGCCTCCTCGGCCTCAGCTTCTGCAGGTACACCTGCAGGCCCTTCTGGGTGGGGCCCCTGCAGATGAAGTCCACGAAGCCCTGAGCGTCGGCCTCCCGCTGCTTCAGCAGGCGCTCGACGCTCAGCTTCCGCAGCATGGCCTTGGTGAGCTGGCGCGCGTGGTCTGGGGACAAAAGCTTGGGGAGAAAACTTAAAAAAATTAAAATCACCTGTTCCCCACTGCCTCTGGGAACAAGGCAATAGTGTAAAAAAGAAACTACCTTCGTAACCTGTTGTTTCCGCTCAACTATGTACTGAGATCCTTTTCCATGTCATGAAAACTCTAATGGCGCAACCAACAGCTGTGCGGGGTTTGGCCGTGTGAGCCTGTCAGGTGCCAGCACACCTGGGCTGCAGCCCTTTTTTATTTTCCTGTAACTGGTGAGCTAAGAATGGTCATACATTTTTAAGTGGCTGGAAAAAAAAAATCAAAAGGATATTTTGCAATGTGGAAATTACATGAAATTCAAATTTGAGTGCCCACCAATAAAGTTTTATTGGCAGTCAGACACATGCAACCGCTGACAATGGCGGAGTTGAGGGCTGGGACCGGCCACGTGGCTGCACAGCTGCCACTGGCATTTCACCGACAGCCACTGGCCCCGCTTGCTGCCCTGAGCACAGGCCTGGGCAGCCCGGGGTGACCCGCAGGGTGCTTTCAAGGTGAGGACATCCTGCCCTCACCAGCAGTGTTGGGCCAGGGGGGGGATGTTGGAAGGCCCCCGTGGCCGGGCCGGCCCTCTCACGCCCCTTACCTGGGATGTCCAGCGTGCCATCTCAGAGAGGGCGGCAGCCTGCACCTGCTCCTCGGGCACCACCTGGTCCACCAGGCCCACCCGGAGGGCCTCCGCCGGCGGCAGGAGCAGCCCCAGCTGCAGGGCACGCTCCGCAGCCCGGTGCCCAACGGTGTTCACCAGCATGTCCTTAAGCCTGCAACGTAAGCCCCCGCTCACCCTGGGCCCCGGCTCCCAGGCCTCGGGGCCAGCCCTGCGCAGCCCCCGCCTCACCAGAAGGGAGCGACGATGCCCAGCAGGGTCTCGTTCAGGCTGGTGGTATACTTGGGGTTGTCGGCCAGGACGCGGTGGTCGCAGGACAGGGAGATGATGTAGCCGCCGGCCGGGCAAGCACCCTGCGGGGGGAGTGAGACGCCTGAGGTGTCCTGCAGGAAGGGCTCCCGGGTGCCCCAACCCCAACGGCTGGGCAGCGGGTGTGGGGAGGGTGGAGCAGCACCCATCCTTGGGGTTTTGTGGCTTTTGTCCCAGGGTCAAACATCCGGCAGGCACTGATCCCGAGCTGTCCCCACTCACCACAGCCAAGGTATCCAGAGCACCTACTTCCTGCCCCTTGTGGCCCCAGAGACAGGCAGGTGGTCCCGCGTCCCCTTCCCTCAAGGCCCCCTGCCTCTGCCCGCATGGTGCACCCTGAGCCTAGCCCAGGGGACGTTTCCACAGGAGCCCAGGCCCCCCACGCAGCCCCTGCTCCTCTTGGCCTCATCTATCTGGCCACTCCCCTTTACCCGTGTCCCCCAACATGTCATGCTGGTCTGTCACGGCATGTTCACCTGTGACGGTCAGAGGGGCTCCCCGACTGCCCCTTCCCCTCCGAGAGCCCCCAGCCAGTGCCCATGAGGCCAGGGGGAGTGGGCAGGTTGATGGCAGCCACCAGCACCATGTTGGAGAGGTACAACCGCAGCCACAGCTCCTGCATGGCCGTCCAGTACTCGGCACAATGTGCCAGGTTCCGCCCACATACCTCGAGCAGGTCCAGGCCAGCTGAGAACATGCCGGGGCAGTCCTGGGGGGGCAGGAGGGCAGGTCAGGGGGCCACCGGGCAAGGCCCAGACCCCCTGGGGCTGTCTCCCACTACTTGCAGATACATTCTTCCCCTACCAGCTTCAAACCAGGAAAGACGAGAGAGGCAGGTAGAGTTTGGCTCCCTCACCGTTGAAAGACACCTGTCCTGGCATCATGTGTGGGACCCCAGGTCGTCCGCAGGGGCCGTGGTTCTGATCTACCCTCCCTCAGGGGCCGCCCCCCGCCCTGGCAACGGCACAGCTTCACGGATGCATTACCAGTGCCCGCCAGCACCCAAGCCAGCGCCGAGGGGCCCTCGAGAATGAGGAGACCCCGACTTCCAGCCCCTGCCCCAAAGAGGAAGGGCGAGCTGGCAGGCGGGCGAGTGGGCTGATGGTGCCAGCTTGGGGGATTCCCTTGGAGGCTCAGCTGGCCGCCCTGTCCCAGGCACACGGACACAACTGGGGCCCTAGGCCAGTCCCAGGCCACACGAGACCCTCTGCAAAGGCCCCTGGGGCGGCCTGGCAGCCACCGTGATGGCAGGTGCTCGCTTTTCTGGGTGACCCGTGTTTGGACCCCGATGCAGCTGACCGTTTGAGCGGCGTGCCCGGGGGCTGGGGAGGTCAGGTGGGAGCTGGACCCGCTCGTACCGAGGTGATGACAATGCCGCGGAGGGTCCTATCATTCTCCAGCTTCTCCAGGCTGATGAGCAGCTCCGTCAGTAGCTCCAGGCTGAGGCTGTTGACTGGGGGGTTCCTCAGTCTCAGCACGGCCACCCCTAGTGGGAAAGCGGAAAGGGAAAGATTGCACTCGGCGACGGAGCAGTCGCCCATTGCCACGGCCACGGGAGGCTTCAGTACACTCCCCGTCCCGGCAGGATCGTCTCAGATCGACAGCGAAGCTGCCGGGACAGCCCCACGGCCCGGGGGCCCTGCTCGGTCTCAGTTCACGACATGGAGGCCTTGGCCTTCTGCTCCTGGGGTCCCGGCACTGGGAGAGGAAAGCCTGAGGCCTGCTTGGGTGCAAACACGGGCAGCGGCCAGCGTCAGACACTGTCAGGTGCTGAGCAGGTGGAGGGGGCCCCAAGGGACGTGGCCTCCAGGGGGCTCAGGTGGCAGAGGGGACTCTGCAGGGCTCTGGGGGTTCAGCCCCACGAGGACGCAGTGAAGGCTGCGGGCTGGACCGAGACGCCTCCTGGGCCACTGCGGACGGTCACTCCATGAAGCACAGGCAGGAAGGGGGTGCCCCGGGCTCGCCACCTTTGGGCATGGGTCTTGGGGTGACCCCCTTCCCGTGTAACTTCAATGCAGACCTGATCACGCCACATCCCCAGCCCAGGACAATGGTGGAGGGCACAGCTCACCCCACGGCACTCCGCTCCGGCCCCCTCCCCCCCAAACTGCGCCCTCACTGTGCCAGGCCACGCACTTCAGCCACACCCACCTTGGCTCGGCTGTGCCGCCTGCCGGTGCCGCCTGTGCCCCCAAAGCCCGGAAGGGAAGCCTCAGGAGGGGGGCACTCAGCCTGAAGGGAAAGCTCTGGGGAGACCCGGGCAAGGACCCACCCAGACCGGAGCCGAACCCCGCAAAGGAGGGGAAATCGGGAAGCTTCCTGCTCTAGGGATAACTTCTGTGTTTAAAACACACTTGTTTAATTTTAACAAAGCAATGTGTGTTTTTAACATTTAAGACTGAGCATTTTCTTTCTTTTCCTGTGAAACAAAAGGAAGATTTAAAACAGGCGGGAAGGCTGCCCTCCGCGGACGGCTGGAATCAGAGAGAATCTCGGGCGCTGGTGAGGGTGTGGGGAGATGGGAGACACTGGGACCCCCGTGCACTCCCAGAGAACGGAGAGCGGGAAGCACACAGAGCCCTGCCTGCCCATGTCCGTCACAGCATTGGCACAAGAGCCAAATGGCGGGAGCCCCCGGTGTCCGGGACAGCTGTGTCGTCGTCACGCAGCTCAGCCACAGGGAGGAAGTTTGGATCTGAGACCCGGCCGCAGGCCCTCTTCCTTCCCCACGAGCTCCGTGGGGCAGAGTCTGCTCAGTTTTTGCTGAGACAGGTGCTTCTCGCCCAGATGTATCGAGAAGGAGGGTGCGAGCCAGAGAGCGTGGCCCTGGGGGGTCAGGCCACCAGCAGAAGGAAGAAGGGAAAGCAGAGGAGGCCACTGCCCACTCCCGGGTCTGAGGAGGACGAAACGGAAGACTTGGCTCTGCCCCGCGCTCCCTGCCCTGATCCCAACCGCGGCTGCCCTGCCCGTCTCCTGTCCTGCTGGCACCCCCACACCGCAACCCTGGGACCTCGCCCCTCGCCCACCAACGCCAGGGCTGCGGGAGCGAGGTGGGGGCTGACGTCCTGCTGGGCAGCCCCAGCCAGAACCCCCCGCCCCAGTCCATTCTCGGCGAGGACTCTGGTTGACAAGTAAAGGCTCCGACCAAGTTCAAATCAATCCTGTAGAAACGTCTTCAAGACCTAGTGCCAAGAGGGAGCTTCTTAGACCTTACACCCAAAGCACAAGCAACGGAAGAAAAAACAGATAAGTGGGAACTCCTCAGGAATGAACACTCGGTGATTCAGGGACTCTGTCAAAAGGGTGAAGAGGGAGCCAACTCAGTGGAGAGAATATTTGGAAAACGTGTATCTGATAAGGGCTTGATATCCAGTATATATAAAGAAATCCTGCAAGTCAACAACAAAAGGACAAACAACTCAATTATAAAATGGGTAAAACATATGAACAGACATTTTTCCAAAGGAAATACAAATGGTTAAAAAGCACATGAAAAGATGGTCAACATCATTAGCTATTAGGGAAGTGCAAATCAAAACCACAATGAGATATCGTATCATATCTACTAGAATGGCCGCCATTAAACAGACAGGAAACCACAAGTGGTGGAGAGGATGTGGGGAAAATGGACACTCGTTCACGGCCAGTGGGAATGAAAAATGGTGCAGCCGCTGTGGAAGACAGTTTGGTGGTTCCTCAGAAAACTAAATATTGAGTTGTCCTACAACCTGGCAGTTCTGCTACTTGGTCTATACCCAGAAGATCTGAAAGCAGGGACACGAACAGACATTTGCACAGCAACGTTCGTGGCGGCCGTCTTCACGATGCCCACGGACGGAGGTGGTCTAAGGGTCCATCGACTGACGAGCGGAAGGGTGAGCGTGGTGTGTGCATACAACGGAATATCGTGAGGCTACAGAAAGGAATGAAGTCGTGAAGCATGCAACAAGATGAAATAAGCCAGAAACAAAAAGATAAATAGTGTGGTCTCATTTAAAAAAATGATTACACAAAATAATGTTCACACCCCTTTTCAGCATGAAGAAGTCTTGCCCAGATATCCCTGAAGACTGAGGGAACAATCAGATGGCAGGGAGGAGTTGTAACTGAGAAGTTAGGGTTTAACAAATGATTATGACTACTGACTTATTAAATAGATAGTTCTTTCTAGATTCTAGAGTATTAGGATGGCCAGAAGGGGATCCCTGAAACTGCTGAACTGCAGCCCAGGAGCGGTGGCCTTGGATACTGATTGTGTAGCTATATAGCTTGTATCTTGTGAATGTGTGATTGTAAAAACCTGGTGACTGACACCCCCTTTATCCGTGTAGGGGGAGATGAGCAATAAAATAAAGACACGCATGAAAAGAAAACTCCGTCCCGTAAGCTGACAACTGCCTCTTGCCCAGCCCCAGCTGCAGGGGACGTCCCCCTTCACTTGTCCCTCTTCTGGAAGAAGCTGGCGGTGTTTGTTACGGTTCTTTTTCACTCTCAAAAGCTCCCCGTCAGCTTCTGACGACTGCTCCGCTTGTACTTCATCAACACGTCCGATCCTTCCCTGCTTCTCTTCCTCCGGCAGCTGGTCCCCTGCCGTGTGGGGGAAGCAAGTGGCCTTGGGGTCCCCTTTGCTCCAGGGGGTAAGTGAAGCCCTGTGTTTTGGGAAAAATCGAAGAACCAGATGTGTAAGGAGCTCAGGGGCGGCGAGGGACACTCCAGTTCCCGCTCGTTTAAGGATGGGGGTGTGGCGGCCACGGGCCTGTGCTGGCTCGGTGGCCGGTTGTCCTGGATGCTGCTGTGGAGGTGTTCCATACACCTGCACACAGCTGCACACACCTGACCTCAAGAGAAGAGATGACCTTCCGGAACGTGGGTGCGCTTGTCTGACAGGCAGAGGTCCTGAGGGTGGAAACCGAGGCTTCCCGGAGAAGAAGCTGTTTCCAGACTTGCCTGAATTTCCAGCCTGCCAGCCTGCTCTACAACACTCATTCTTGCCAGCTCCCACCACCACAAGAGAAGATTCCCTAAAATAAGTCTCTCTAGACCCATGCATGCATGGGACGCAGAGGCTGCACGCACACGTGTCTTGCGGGTTCTGTTTCTCTGGAGAACACTGAGTGACACAGAGGTTAAAAATATGGGGGTTGGACGTTCTTCAGCAGGGCTCTGATCTGTTCGGTGGCAGCAGAGAGCACCCCTCTGGGGCTGGCACCGGGCAGGAGGGACAAGGGCCTGCCCTCAGGTCACCTGCCCCTCTCCTGTCCCACAAGCAGACCCCGAGGGCTTCAGAAACACCACCGTTCCGGAAGGGCATCTCGGGATTCCTCTGGAACCTCTGTGAGAGATATGAACCGGCTACAAGTATATGCGTTCACATCTACGAGAAACAAGCCATCAAAACTTCTAGAAATGAGATGCCCAAACTTGGTCTGGAGGGAGGTTTCTGAAGTGGACCCTAGAGTGTGGGGGAAATGACTCCGGGGCGCAGAGGAGCCTCCTGGCACAGAGAGCAAGCCACTGGGGGCGAGGTCACGAGGCCGAAGGTGAAGGCGCGTTACCAGAGGGGAGATAAGTAGCCGTGTCTGGCACACAGTGATTGCTAAATAAATGCTTCTTGAATGCTCTAAAATCAGCCTAAATTCAGCACTTAATTACATTAACACAGCACTAACTACTGTCACAACACGTGCTACCGTCTCCATCATCGTCACCAACACTTTTTCATCACTGCAAACAGAAACTGTACACACCAAGGAACAGCTCCCCTCCCACGGGGCCCAGGCGCCTCTCCGTTTGCTGACGCCGTGAGTTGGCCTCTTCTGGGTATTCCGTACCAGCAGAACCAGTATTTACCCTTCTGTGCCTGGCTTCTTGCAACACAGCACGATGTCTCCAAGGTTCGTCGGTGTTCTTGCAAACACCAGCACATCCCTCTTGTGGCTGGTTAATGGGCCACTGTGTGGAAGGGCCACATGTTGTTTCTCTGCCCATTCTGCTAAAGGCACTTGGGTTGCTTCCACCTTTTGGCTCATGAACAATGCTGCTGTGAAAGTAGGTGGACAGGAATCTGTTCAAGTTCCTGCTTCAATACTTTTGGACAGATCCAGGAGTGCAAATGATATGGTAATTCTATATTTGACTTCTTGTACTGCCAAACTTTTCTTTGGTGGCTGCACCATTTTACGTTCCCACCAACAACACACAAGGTTTCAATTTCTTCCTGTCCTCGCCAGCACGTCATTTTTCCTTTTTTTTTAATTTTAATAACAACCATCCTAGTGGGTGTGAAGTGGTGTCTCATGGTTTTGATTCGTACTTTCCTGATGGCTGATTTTCATGTGCTTATTGGCCACTTGTAGATCTTCTGTGGAGAAATGTCTATTAAAATTCTTAGCCCATGTTTTAATTGAGCCGATTGTCTTTTTCTTATTGAGCTGCAGGAGTCCTTTATATATTCTGGATGTTAAACCATATGTCATATACATATGATTTTTCTCCCCATTCTATAGGCTGTTTTTTCACTTCCTTGATAATGTCCTTTGATGTACAGAAGTTTTACATTTTGATGAAATTCAATTTATCTGTTTTTCTTTTGTTGCTCATGCTTTCAGCGTCTCATTTCAGAATGCACTGCCAAACCCATGAGCACATGTTTTCGTCTAGCAGTTTTATGGTTTTAGCTCTTGTATTTAAAGTCGTTGATCCATTTTGAGTAAATTTTTGTGTATGATGTGAGGCAGGGGTTCCCTCATTCTTGCCCACATGGAGAGCCCACTGTCCCGGCACCATTTGTTGGAAGACTATTCTTTTTCCAAACAAAAATGTTTTTTTTTTTTAATTTTTAAAGTTTTAGTGACACATCACACAATCCATCCAAAGTAAACAATCAGTGGTTCCCGGTATAACATAGTTGTGCATTCACCACCACAACCTATATGAGGACATTTCCATTTCTTCCGCAAAGAAAGAAGAGGGAAAAAATGAAAACATAAAAAAATAAAAAAAGGAGAAACAACAATAATCAACAATCCCACACCCCTCCCTTATACCCCCCTCTCACTGACATTTAGCTTTTGTGTATTGTCTCCAAACAAAATATTTTAAAACATTTTGCCCTGAAGGTTATCTGGATCTTAGTATTTCAAATGTTTTTCTTTAGTGAGAGGACAGAATCAGGCCACTTTTCTGGCCCCAAACTCTACTTTGTATAGCTCTAAGCACTGAATTTAGCCAGTTCTTACATGATTTGGTGGGAAAACTTTTTGGCGAATAACCATTATTTCACCTGTATCTTTATATATGTACACATTTGTATCTAGATTTTTGATATAAATATTCCAATTTGCCATAGAATTGATCCTTTTAGGTTGTGGCCACAGTTGTACTGTTCTTAACTCAGAGAAGCAGCTAAACAGGTGAGCTGGGCCAAAGGGGCGGGAGCAGGGCACCCACTACTGTGCAAAGGTATGGGTGGCAGGAGGTGGGGTGTGCGCGGGAGCAGGTCGGGGAGAAGGTGGAGGAGGGTGGCGGCTTCAGCCTGTCTGGAGAGCAGCTGAAAGGCCAGGGCTCTAGAGCGGGGGCCGGGGCTGGGAGCTCCTGAGCCTGCAACTTTTCCAGTCTCTGCTTCCTGCTCTCCTGACCCCAAGCCTTCCCCGGAGCCAGCTTTGGGGTCTTGCCCAGTGGGGGCGGCGCAGGGTTTTAGCTCTAGCCTCTAGGCCTTACCTGCCTCCAATTTTACCAGCTGTTCTGAAAAGGACTCCCCGGCTCCTGTCTTTGGTAAAATAACCTGCTAGGGTCTGCACCAAGAAGTAGCCTTAAGAAAATTAAAAGATTTCCTTCCAAAATACTGCCAATGTAACGGACTAGAAAAAGGATCACATCCTCCGAAGTTTAAAATGAAAGTGTTCTGTCTTCATAATGAGCTAGTGAGATGACCATCAGGCTCGAAGTCCACCAGAAACGGAACCTTTCAAGCCAAGCTTCCTTTCCGTGCCCTTTGGAAACGAGTTTTCCCACTGGCCGGGAAGGAGCGGGCGGGAATGTCACACGCGCTCCATCCGCCTCCGGGCACCGGGAGCTCTTCCTGCACCTCCCGGAGGCGCTGGCGGGCTCCTCCGCAGCGGCCGGTCCCCGCGCCACCGCCCGCGCCCGCGCCGAGCCCCCGGCCCCGCCGTACCTGCGCCCCCATCCGCCTCCACCAGCACCCGCTGCCTGCCGCAACGCGTTGGGGATGAGCCCCGCGCCCCCGCAGGCCGCACCTGGACGGAGCACAGCGCGCGCCCCGAGCCAGCGCCATCTTGGCCCGCCGGGGGGCGGGGCGGGGCCCCGGGGTGAATCCCTTGACGGGGAGTTTCCGGCTGCACCCGGGTTACGGTAAAACCCACACCCAGCGGGGCGAAGGCGGCCGACGGACTGTCGCTGATGTGATGTTTAACAAGGCACCACAGCAAGGGCAAAATGGTCGCAGGGGCAACTGTGGCGCAAGGGGACTGTGCATTCGCTGCAGGTTTCCCGTTACACCGACAGCTGCTCTCCGCGCCCGGGGTGGAGCGTCCAGTGCAGCCCAGGCCGGGGGCAGGCCACCCCCTTCCCTGCCAGGCGCGGACCCCGCACAGCTGGTGGAAGCGCACAGACGGCGCCCCTTCTGCCAGCGGGAGGCAGAAAGGCCACCCAGGAAAGCAGCGACCGCGGCCGGCCGGGCAGGGGAGGGCGGAGGGGAGCGGGTGTGCGGTGGCGGGGTGGGGGGGCGGACTCGTTGGTTCTTTCACCCGGGAAGTGTTTCCAATTCTCTCTGGGGGCACAAACCGCTAAGGTGGCACGCAAACCACACATTCTCCTGAGATTCTGGGGGTGTGGCTGCAGAAATGAAAACAAAACCCTGTTTTCAGTGAGTCAGGTACTAGAAACATTGTTTTCACTTCTTTCAAAGTAGAAACTTAAAAAAACAAAACAACAAAGACACCCAGGGCCAGAGGGAGGCAGCGAACCCGATTCCAGACCTGCTTTTCAACACTAGGTTTATTCAGTACAATCCATTCTTTCTACACAAGAAAGTACAAACACAACATTATCTAAAATGCTACAAAGTTACAAAACTGAAAACAGGAACTTTATAGTACTGACTGTACAATAAAAGCCAAATAAGCAATATACACTTTGCAACGCTGACGCTGCAGTGGCGGCTCCGTGGTGACCCTGCTGAGTAGCACTCAAGTTGCTCGCCAGTTTCAGAGAGGGAGGTATGGGGTGTGTGCAAGTGCACAAATAAAAAACCATCCACACCAACAAGTGCAGGGCAATGGGGGCTGTTCTTGGGGCGCTCTGACCCTAGGGGTCAGGAGAAGACTTGGAGCAGGGCGGACTTGGGATGGGCCAACAGGAAGGGCAGCTGCAAAATCACTCACCTATGCCCCCCAGGAGCCACAAGGGGCATGGCCAGGCCACCAGGTGGTCCCAGGTCCTTTGGGGAGAGGAGAAATGGGCCCCAGCAGGGGCAGGATGGCCACTGGGCAGCTTCACTTGCCATCCCCCTTGGCCCTGCCTCTAAACTAACTCTCCAGAAAGCTGGTGCACTTTCCAGCCAGAACCCCCGGAGGGCACTCTTACGGGCCTCACCCCAAACCAACACCCCTGTGGGCCAAATCCAGCCTTCGGAGGAAACGCCTCAACTGCTGCCTTGGAAGCCCGCCCGAGTTAAGGATTTCCTTTCCTGCCTACCTCCCTTGGCTAGAAAAGTGACAAAATGTAGTCGGAGAGGGACGCTAAGTTCTGGGGGCATGTGGCTTCTGCCACCTGCTTTATCGGGAGGAGTTGGAGCTGGAGCGGCTTCGGTGGCGGCGGCGGCCAGGGGACCGGGAGCGCCGGCGCACAGGAGACCTGCGCCTGGGAGAGCGGGACCTGGGGAAGGAAGAGAACACGTCACCGCCGGGAAGCAGCTCAGCACCTTGCACCACAAGGTGAGGGCTGGCACCTCTCAGGAACAATTCATTAGTTTTATTTTTAACTACATGAAGAGTCAGGAGAGCTTTTACTCTCTTTTGATTTGCACGTTTTAGTTTACTTTCCAGTACTCAGGGAAAAACAATGGTAGATTCACCTACCAAAGTGGAAGAATGCTGCAACTCTAATCTTTCTTAAATATAAAATTTTAATTCATATAACACATAGCCATTTAAAACTGTAGACCTCAGTGGCACCGTGTGTCCACAAGGCTGTGCAGGCCCCCACACCTCTGCCTAGCTCCGAAACACTTTCGTCACCCCAGAGGTTTGCCATTCGGCAGACAGCCCCCCTCCCTCTGGACACGTCCCTTTCGATGGGACCCAGGTGGAGCCTTGGGAAGAGAAACACTGTTCTCATGACGGAATGTACAGCCCCAGATGTTCCTGGTTTCCAGAGCACTCAACGCCACTGACAAGGAAGGTCAAGCTCCGGCCTTGGCCAAGGGAATTAACCGCTGGCTGCCATTCTTCTGACCCACACTTCCTCCCCTCTGGGCCCGAGGGGCCCTGCGCTTGGAGGCCAAGGAGGCCGAGCCCCTGAAATGCCACATTACTTGACTGCAAAGAAAACAGACCAGGGCTACCTCTAGAACCTCATCTTCAGCCTATCACGTACTCTGGCTACTGCCTGCTCTTCCTGTTCCCTCCTGGGGTAGGCCTGAGGAGATCCCGGGGGCCAAGCCACAATGTCCCGACTCCACCATGAAGCCCCACTTAAGAAGGTGGCAAGGCTGAATCAAAGGCCCCTGAGTAACCATTTCATAGGATGTCCACAAGTGAAGCAAACCCAAACCAGCCCGTCAGTTCCCGAGGATTTACCTTCTCCTCATCCGTGGGGGGGACCTGCGCCACATGGGCGGTGGTGGCAGCATTCTCCTGGGAGGGCTGAAACGCCGGGGGGGTGGTCGAGGCCAGGGGGCCAGCACGGCTGTGGCAGTGATCTCCTGGCCATCTATTTGTCCTGTTGAAAAAAAAAGGTAACAGGCACTGAGCCCGACGCAGGAGGTGCAGTGGTGAATGGACAGATGGGGCTAGGAGGGAGCAACAAGAGCCACAAGCCCAGACAGTGTTGTGTGCTGCGGCGGCCTCGGTGACAGCAGCAGGGAGCTGGACCGAGACAAACTCCAAATTCCTTAAAATGCTGACGTGAAGACAGAATGGAAACTATCCACAAGCGTTCATCCCACCCAGTACATATGGCTATGAACGTCACCAATGGTTATAAAGCACAAGCTTTTGTATACTTTGTGAATTCAGATAATTGGTCACTCGGTAAAATAATCCTAAAAATGCTGACATGGGAATAAAATAGGAAATCACTCTCACAAAAAATTAAAGAAATCATTCTCATACAAAAAGTTTCATTATATTTATCAGAACATACTTATAAGTAACCATCATTCAATTCTTAAGCTTCTAACAGACTGAAAAATCTTAAAACGTGCATATATTCATACGTGCTAAATCTTTTTCAAGACTAATGTTCCGTAAGACATGTTTTTGGTAAACACACTCCCTCTGACTAAGAATTGGAATCCTGAAAGAATTCCAGGGAGATTCTGACATGCCGTCAAGTTGGAAATTCCTATTAAGGCATAGCGGATAGTTGATCTGTGGCACAGAACAGGTGAGAGGTCAGAGGGCACAGGAAGGTCACCCACCTCCGTCCATGTGTTTCAGCGCCTTCTCAGCTTCATCCGGATTCTCAAACTCAACGTAGGCGTAGCCTTTGGAAAGGTGGGGGTGCATCCTTTCCACAGGCATGTCAATCATTTTAATTTTCCCATAGGTGGAAAATATCTCCATGATGTGATCCTGGAGGGACAGGAAGGGTCACTAATGCTCTCGCACCAACTGCTGTAAGAATCAAACAGAATCTACCACCTGAAGACTGAAACATTCTGCTGTCTGAAGAGAACCACTGTCATTTGGGTAAGTTCCACTTAAAGGAGCATTAATGCATTTAACCAATGCTCTACCTGACTCTCGCAGCAAGCCCACTGAAAAGCTCCTCCGGCAGAGGCCAGCTGCCCCACACCTCGCCCCTGTGCAGAGGCACCCCGAGTCCTCACCTTGGTCACGTTCCGGGTGAGCCTGCCAATGTGTACTTTGGTGGGTTTTGGGGAAGGACTCCGCCTTTTCCTTTCCTTTTCATCTCTTTTGGGTGGTTTGGATCTGATTGAAAAACAAAGCAAAAAACCAGAAAACATCCGTTTTTGTCAGGTTGAAACGTACTGAATTTCTTGTTAGTGGGGATGTTAACTGTGAGCACGACGATCTTTTGTAGGGAAGCTTTTCCTACCAGCTCACCCCCATTACCCATCTCGGAAAGTCTATGAAGACAGAAAGCCTCCTGTTTGCTTTTACAGTTGGCCCCAGCTTGCCAACTTCTTGGAGAGGCTCCCAAACCACGCCAGGCCAGGCCCCGGAAGGGTCTGCGAGAGGCTGCTCACTTGGAGCGGGAACGCCGCCTGTTGTCGTGCCTGCGCCGAGAAGGGCTTGGAGAGCCTGAGGAGCTGCTGGAGCTGGAGCTGCGGGACGTGCTGGAACTCCCCGAGCGGCTGGAGGCCGAAGAGGAGCTGGAACCACTGCTTGAGCCCGTGCTGCTGCTGGAGCCGGAGCTGGAGGTAGAGCTGGAGCGAGACCTGAGGTCAAGGTTGAGGAAGCCGCAGTTGGACAGGAGGTGGCGTCTCAACACTTGGCAGCAGACTTTCCCCAAAGCCTCCAGTGACCCTGAGGGCACCGGTGCCCTCTGAAGTTCAGGCCTCACTGCTGTCGCAGTGGGAAAGACAGGTGAGAGCCAGACATTCACACTCCCCACCCCCAGGCCAAAGACCTAGAGGGAGAGAGAGCCACGTCCACACCAAGCTGGTGACGGGAAAGGGGGTGCCTAAGCCAAAGTTTAGAACCATCAATTTAGCTGGGGAGGTGGTGGCTGATCAGGTCGGTTTTCAGCTACAATGAAAAATATGCTCTAAACTAGATGATCTAATCATAGCTTTCAACAAAATATACCATGTGTTCCTTAAAATAGCTAGGAAAAAAATCCCCAAACACCCTCTTTTATATATAAATAGAATAAACCCCAAACCAGTTTTCCATAAATTAGGGTCTCTGTTCCGCCCCGGCCGGCCGGCCTACCTGGTGCTGCTGCTGCCGCTGGAGGCGCTGCGCCGCTTCCGGGTTTTGTCCCTGCCACGATCCTTCTCGTCCTTGGTGGCCCCCTTGTCTTTAGAGCGGTCCTTGGACTTCTCGTCAGAGCGGTCTTTGCGTTTAGAAGGAGAAGGAGCCCTGGATGGTGAGGAAGAGTGTGAGAACGTGTGCCCCTTAGACCAGACCCTGAAACAACAGCACAACCCGCAGGAGGGAGCCACGAGGGCCGGAGAGCCCGGGGAACCTCAGAGCAAAATGCTCCGTGGCTTAGGATATTTTCACTGTCGAATGTAAAACATTTCCAACCTTCCCCTTTGTGAGGGTCCCTGGCAGTGAGCACCCCCGAAGTAGCACTAGAAAAATCTAACAGAAGGATTACCTAGTGCTGGACTTTTTATTATTTTCTTTGACTCCTAGCAAGCTCTTCTTTTTCACTCCTGATAAATCCATTCTCCCCTTCTGAAGTGTTCAAAGCAGCAATGGCGGCCTCACTGATCTGAACTGTCACTGCTAACTCGATTCTGAGAAACGATCCCTAATCGATTGCAATTTACGCCAAAGAGCAGCCTAATAACAAGATAAAAGGATTTAAAGAGTGAATGGATTGGCAAGACAACAAATCTACTTTGCAGTAAAAAGCTGAGCACATGAAAAATTGGCAAGGGAGCACAGTAAGAAGTTCACACAGCCAGAAACCCATCTCCCTACGGAGGCTTCTCCACCCCTATAGGAGGTGGGGTTGGCTCTGCAATGTTTTATAGGCTGTATGATATCAGTTTTTCACCCATATATTTGATGAGCTCTCTAAAGCCCTTTAAAAAATAGAGTGCCACATTCAGTGCAAACAGGGAAAAGCCTAACTCAAATGTGGCTCTCCTCAAGAGAGTTTACTGCTGTGATTTCTTTTTGGGATATACTGGATATATAACCAGAAGCAAAAAGCATTTCAGAACTAACTGGTACCAGCATCAAAACACTTAATATCCAAACACAAATAGACAAAATGTCTTATATAGACAATTAAAAAAGCAGGAAAATGATACTTTAAAAAGTAGTTTCTGGAAACACTGAACTTTAATGGTAGGCATACTTCAGTATTTAGGGGGAAAGTACAATTTTCTTTGAAATGCAAGAAAAAGTAAGATTGGTGATGGCTGGATACACGATAAAGCAGAGAGAGCAGGAAGGTCACTTGCAGGCTCTACTGGTGGTTATGTGAGCATTCAGGGTACAACTCGCATTTTTTTGTATGTTTGAAAATTTTCAAAATAAAATGGGGGGCAAAGTAGATATTAGAATTGTATGAGACACTGCATGTAAAGCGCAGTGCTTAGACTGCACTGTGTAATCAACGGTAACCTGTAATTTCTTATGTGGCCTTATTTCCTGGAGACTGCAGCCTTTAGTACTTCAGGGAGGCTTGGAACAACCTGCTGGAATTTGGAAGCAAAGACCTCAGGATAGCAGTCCCAACTTCCGCCTCACCTCCAAGGCCCACAGGCGACCCAGACCGGGCATGGCTCCCAGGTCCTGTTTCCGAACGTGTGAGATGCTGCCATTTGGCTGCATGGAAAAGTGTCGGACTCAAGAAGGAAGAGCACCCGGCTCTGGACAGTCAAACGAGTGGAGGAGAGCACATCACCACCTTGCTGCTCCTTCCCAGGGCTACAAAGTCGCTTGCAACACTGTACGACAGGCGGCAGCACGCGGCAAGCTGAGCGTCCAGGGGCAACCAGGAAGATCCAGCAGCTAGGAGCCCAGAGCCCAGGCTTGATTCAGGATTTTGCTGTGTGACCTTGGACAAGCACTGACCCTTTCTGAGCCTCAATTTCTCATCCAGAATAGGGTGACAATTACAGTTACCACCTTACCATCAAGGGCACTCATGGAATTAACCCACCAAAGAGACTTAGCACCCAGTTAAGGCTCAATAAACGATAGCTAGTGTTTTAACAAGGGTTGTTTCTCCACTCTTGGAGGCTCTATCCCACACACTGTTTCCAACGACACATGATTTCTGAATGCTCCCCAGGTGTCCCTGTCTTGTCCAGGTTAGGGTCACCTGGAACAGAGCTGCCCAACAGAAGAATGTGAGCCACAAGCATATCAAAATTTTCCATAGCCACGTTGCAAAAAATAAAACTCAGGCAAAATCTTATTTTTAATACAATTAAACTATATCCAAGATATTCTTTCCAACAAGTAATTGTTATAGGACTGTGACTTTAACACTTTATGTTCTTTCCCAAATCTTTGAAGCCTAGTTTGCATTTTAACTTCTGTGCTCGGATCATTTACCCTTCAAGTGCTCAACAGCTCCATGTGGCCAGTGGCTACAGTACTGGACAGCAGACACCTAGCTTGCAGGTTTCACATTCAGATTCCTGGGCCCCACCCCAGCCCGAAAGATCTCGAGGGCAGACCCGGAATGCACTTTGTGAAGACAAACACCACCTGTGACTTCTAAGCACTCTAACAATGAAAAACTGCACAGTAAGTGAAGGCTTTGCTGGGTGCGGCCGAGTGCTAGGAAGCAAAGGGTGCGGTTCTCGGTTCACGCAAATGCGGGTAACAGGCCAGGACCGCGGTCACCTCCCGCATCCTCCGGAATGGTGCGTGGCCGACAGCCAGAGAGAGGAGAGAACCATCAGTTAAATCCCGAGCACATGGCGTTTCGGCTCGAATCTTCTGAACACCTTTCCCACTTAAAAGTACATTTTAGGCACAATTCATGCGAAATAACAGGCAGGGAAGCCTCGTCCGCGCCTCCTCCACTGACCTTAACCTTCCCCGCACCCTCCCCTGAGTTAGCCCGTGACACTGAGCTCCACGACAGCAGAGGCCGTGCCCGCCTCGGTCACCTGCGGGGACCGCACCGGGCTATGCCCCCAGGGTCTGGCACCGAGACCGGCACCCAGAAGCCCGGAAACCGTTCGTGGGCAAACGTTTGAACTTCCGACCCCGAAGGGAGGATCAGCCGGTCTTCCGGGGCCTCCCACAAAGCACCCCGCCCGCGCACGCCCCGCCGCCGACCTCGCCGTTCCCGTCCGCGTTCACTCACAACTCCCCAGTCCAGGCGCCAATCCGCGAGCGCTTCCAGGCCGCTGCGGGTCCGGGTCTCGGCCCGGCGGGAGTCCCCGAGAGCCGAGGCCGCGCTCCCGGCTCCTCGGAGCCCCGGGGGCCTAGCTGGGCCCGCCGCAGAGCGCACCAAGCGACGGGCGCCCTTCCGTCCGGGCCGGGCCCGACCACTTCCGGGCCGCGGCCTCGGCGCCTCCCCCTCCGCCAGCCCCGGCCCGCGCTCTTTCTCCTCAGAGCCCGCGCCACGCCGCCGTCCCCACCTCGGGGCTGCGGAGCGGGCTGGCTCCACGATGCGCCCCGCCGGGCCTGGCGGGCGGCCCCCGGAGCTCGGATGGGGTCGGATTCCGCCCCAAACTTACATCTTCCCGCCGCCTGCGCCGCCTCCCGCTTTCCTCAGCCGCCGAGGCTGGCGCCGGTCTGTCGTCAGGGTTCGGGAGCGGGAAGGCGCCGCTGTCCGTCGCGCAGCGATGACGTAAAGCGCGGCAGCCAATGACCGTGAGCGAGGAGAGTGTTAAAGGGCCAAGGGCGTCTGTGGTTAACGTGTCAGGGGCGCTTACCTTATTTCACCCCCTGGAGGTGTCTCCCGGTGGGGGCTGCCTGAGGCTGGTTGCGAGCCTCCTGGAGTGGTCGGGGGGCGGCTCGCTGGGGCCGGGAGGGCCGCGTCGCCTGGCCCACTCACGAGACGGCACGGAGTGGGTTAACGCGGGCGCGGCCCCGCTTTCCCGTGCGCGCACGTTAGGTTCGAGAACGCCCCCTCCCCGGTGTCCCTTGTGCGCGTGCGCCCTGTGCTCGCGTCCCCGCCCCTCTCGTGCTTGTGCTGGGTTCGTAGCCCAGTCTCTCTCTAGTGCGCGTGCGCGCTGGGCTCGGGCCGCTGCGAGAGCCCGTGGGGACCCGGGGCGCGGGGCCGCAGGGCGGAGGCGGCTCGGGGGTCGGACTGCGGCGCAGTGTGGGCTCGCGCGGTCAGGGTACCCCGTGGCGCGAGCCGTGAGGCTGGGGAGGACGAGGCGCAGGAGGGGCGGCGGCCCGGAGGAGACGACTCTGCGCGGGGACCTGCGTGGAAGGGGCTGGGCAGCGGGCACGGTAGGCGCGCGGCGCGTGGGGAGGGGGCCGTACCCGGGGAGGCGGCGGGCGCGGGAGGCACTGCCGAGCCTCGGGGGGTGGGAGGGCGCGGGCCTTGCGGGGCTCGTTCCCCACCGTGTGACCCCCGGTGCCGGGCAGGTGGTCGGGAAGGAAACAAGGTGCGCTTGGCCTGGGATGACCCGCGCTGGAACAGGGTGGGAACAGCGTTGAAGGAAAGAATTAACGTGGACAGGGAAGAGTTCAGGATGAGGCTTGATGACCCCAGACGGATGGATAGAAGGATGGAAAGGTGGATGGATGGTATGATACGGCCCTCCCCATTCCCCAGACCCCCCTGGCCTGTCTGAGGGGTTAAATTCTCTGCCTTGCCGTCACATCTCCTGGGGTGGCCAAGCATCAAAGGGTAAGTGGGAAACAAGGGTGCCCATGGGTGGTGCCTTCAACCCTTCTGGTGCAGTGAGGGGTATCCGGAGGTGGGCTTTGGGGGATGGGGTGGGCTTGGTGGTCCAGGCAGGCAGATGTGATGGAATGGGGGAGCGGTGACTAGAAAGGGCTCCCCAAGGCCTGAGCCCACCATCAGTGCCTGCCCGAAGGCCTTGAACCCAGGGCCTCTGTCAGGGGCAGCCAGGAGACCCCACCATGGCAAGAGGAAGATGGGGGAGGGGGGCAGAGAGCCAGATCCCACTCTCCTGCTGTTTGTTAATGCTCTGAAGTAATCTAACTTGACATTCCTCTAAAATTTAACACGTTTTATATTAAACTTAAGAGCACAATTTATTCAGACACTTGGGAATTTAATTGAGTTTGTTTCTAAATATTATTGGCTTTTGTGATGAAATGTGCAGTCAGCTGTTGAGATTTAAAAATTGAGCATCATGGTTTTTCCATTTAGAGGAACAGCAGAAGTGTGTTCAGAAGATACCTGGCCGTATGTTTCCCCCTCCTGGCCCCCTCTGCCAGTCCGCCAAGGCTGGGGGGCTGCAGGTGGCGAGGCCAGGCCCTTGGGACCTCCTGGGGGTAGGGCAGGGCCTCTGTGGACAGGGCATTGGGCAGCCAGCTGGGCCCTGGAGCTCTGCCCCTTGGCAACCTGCACACTCAGGCTGGTGCCCTGGGAGAGGACGCCGAGGGGCTGTGGTGACCCCCCCCCCATTTCCTCATGGCTCAGTGCTCCTTCAGCACTGTAGACTTCTGGGGAGATTTGGGGATCTCTAATCAAGGCAGAATCTGCTCCCTGCCCTCATCCTCCCCAGGCCTGATGGAGGGTGGCAGCTGGGACTTGTGCTCACCTGGTGGTCTGGGCAGTTACCAAATCTCCTCGTCAAGGATGCCTGGGAAACACCTGTGCCTGTCACTAAACGCCGGCTCCGTGTGCCCAGGGCAGTTACGGCACAGCAGGGCAGGACATGGGGGTTTGGGTGGGTGCAGAGGCTGCGATGAGCTGTGTGAGTTTGGGGAGACTTCAGCTCCGTCTGAAGGGAGAGTGGGGTGGTAAGGGGGTCTGGGCCTGTGGCGAGGCCTCCCCGGCTCTGGGCTCACCTCTTGGAGGAGTGAGGGCCATCCCAGCAGGCACCTCCCATGAGCCCTTTGCCTGACACCTGGAATGAGGGGTGGGAGCAGGAAGGGGCATGCAGGAGGTGCTGTTGAGGAGGGGAAGAGGGGGCCGCCGAGCACACTGAGGCTAAAGGAGACCGGGGCGGGATTTGGGGTGCTGCAGAAAGACCTCCTTGAGGCGGGGTGGGGGAACGAGGGGCCTCTGAGGGACTGAAGGGACAGAGCTGAGGGCTTGGGAGCTGTGCCAGTTTTTATGCTCAAAGCCACGTGTCTGTTGCTGTCATTAGAAGGTTGAGGGCAGTGATGCCCGAGCCTGGGGTGTCTGTCAGGGGAGAGGGTGGGGTGGAGCCCTGCCCACATGCTGGATGAGCTGCAACACCAGGGAGCAGTGGGGGCCATGGCTGCTCACTGGGCCCCGGCTGGCCTGGCCTCCAGGCCCCTGCCCCCACCTCCTAGAGCCACCTGCAGCCAGTTGACCTGGAGCATCTCTGACCCAGGAGGCATCTGTGGGTGTGAGCCGGGCCCCAGGAGCGGGGCCTGGGCAGACCCGTGTGTTGAGGAAGGAAGGCAGGGCCCCCGCTCCCCAGGCCCGACCCCACAGCTTCAGCCCCCTCCTCCTGCCTGCTTGAAGCAGGCCACCTGGGCGTGTCAGGTATGATAGGGACTCCCCGGCTGGCCTGACCCCTGGCTGCCTCTCCCAGGGGTCACAGGAGGGCTGCCCAGGGCCTGTGGGGGCTGGGCCATCCCTCTGGGAAGGGGAAGCGGCTGCAGGAGCACAAGCTTCAGGGTCAGACTGGGCCAGCCAGGGTTCAGGGAGCGAGCGGGGCCTCGTGTCTGGAGGGTGGGGATGACCCACGTGCTGCCTGCTGGAACTCTTGGAACACTTGTGGAGCACCCCCTGTGGGCTGTCTGCTCTGTGTGGGTGTGGGGGCCCCGGCCGCCCTCCATAGGAGGCCCCCTCAAGCTCTGTCTGCAGCTGCGGGCCACACGCAGGTGAGGCTCTGGGCAGGTGCGGACCACATGGACATGCATGCTGAGCACCTTGTGGGAGCCGGAGGAACCTTCGGAAGCCATGCTGGCCTAAGCCATCGGAATTTTGCTCGTCCCCAGGTGGACAAAACAGCAGCAGCTGGGATGGCGTTTTACACAGACGGAGCAGCAAGAAACAGCTGTCCCCCAAAAGAGTCAATGAAATCAGCGACCCTTCAGCTAGTCTGCCAAAAACAAGACAGGATGCAACTAACTCAGTTGTTAAGTGAATTGGCAAAAGCGCCTGGGGGCAACTTGTCTCAAGTGTCTAAAGCAAAGGCCACCTTTTCTGTACCTGACCAAGGTCAAAGCCAACTTGTGTGTATGTCGTGGAATCATCCACATGTGGCTAAGCCAAGTTTTCTGTGTGACTCTCCGAGCTCGCGCTGCTGCAGGGATGTTCCGACATTTAAACCTGGATCTTGATTTCCTCACAACTGGGCTTTTTGTTGGGCGTGGTTATATTTTATTAGTTAGCATTTCATCCCTTTCTAAGGCTTGCTTTTCTTATTGGTTTTTGTGTAATCATATTTTTCTTTGTGGGGCCTCAATAATATTTACTAACTAAGCTGCCTCTTTTTAAGGGAAAGATGGAGTGTGTTTGTCTTGGCATCTAGTGTTCCCAAATTTGCAAACTGTCTCCTTTTTATAAAAAAAAAAGTGTCTCTTTTCTAAATTCTTAAAATTTGTCTTTTATTTGACACCACCAACCACACAGAAATAAAAACGATTATAAGAGGATACGGTGAACAATTGCATGCCAACAAATTAGATACCCTAGTTAAAATGGAAGAGATTGAATTAGCAACCAAAGCCCTCACAAGGAAGAGAAGTTGAGGGCCAGACAGCTTCACTGTGAATTTTATGAAACATTCCAAACTCTTAGAGAAAATTGAAGAGGAGGGAACACTCCCAACTCATTGTCTGAGGTCAGCATCACCTTAATACCAAAGTCAGATAAGAAATCATAACAATATCCCTTATGCACGTAGATTCAAAAGTCCTCAACAAAATAGCAAAGTGAATCCAAGAACACATTAAAAGAATCACACACCATGATCAAGTGCAATTTATCCCAGAAATGCAAGATGGTTCAACATAAGAGAGTGAATATCATATACCAAATTAATACAATGAAGGAAAAAATGACATGATCATCTCAAATGATGCAGAAAAGGCATTTGACAAAATCCAATATCCTTTCATGATAAAAACACTCAAAACTAGGAATAGAAGGAAATCTCAACATGATAAAGGGCACTTGAAAAATCCTCTGCTAGCCTCATACCCAATGGTGAAAGACAAGGATGCCCGCTGTCACCACTGTTATGCAACATTATAATGGAAGTTCTTGTCAGAGCAGTTAGGCAAGAAAGAGAAACAAAAGGCATCTAAATTGGAAAGAAGTAAAGCTTTCTCTATTTGCAGATGACATAATCCTATATAAAGAAAATCCTGAAAAATCCACCACAAAGCTACTAGAGCTAATAAATTCAGCAAAATGGCGGCATACAAGATGAACATGTCAAAGTGTGTTTCTATATGCTAGTAACAAACTGAGAAGGAAATCAGGAAAAGAAATTCCATCTACAATAGCAAATAAATATCTAATTTGGTCTGTTCTTCAGTATTTGGATCAATAGCACACACCAAGGATGCAAAGGCCTCGTACGTGAAAAACTATAAAACATTGCTGACAGAAATCAAAGAAGATGCAAATAAATGGAAGGATATCCTGTGTTCATGGGCTGGAAGACCAAACATTGTTAAGATGTCAGTTGCACGCAAAGTGATTTACAGATTCGGTGCAATCCCAGTACAATTCCAAGAGCCTTTTCAGAAATGAAAAGCTGATCCTCAAATTCATATGGAATTGCAAGGGGTCCCAAATAGCCCAAGCCATCTTGAAAAAGAACAAAGTTGGAGGACTCCTTTGCCTTCCTGATTAATGCTTAAGTATGGAGTTTCCGTTTGGAGTGATGGATGGTGGTGATGGCAGCACAACACGTGAACATAATTCACACCACTGAATTGTATACTTGGAAGTGGCTAAAACAGATTTAGGTTGTATGGTACCATAATAAAAATTAAAAAAACAAAACCCCACAGACCTATACAACACAAGAGTAGGTTGTGGACATTGGCTGTAATTAATATAGTAACATTGGTTCATCGATCATTAACTGGTTCCACCACTTTCCACCAATGCAGAGTGTTAGTTAACAAGGACACCGTATGAGGGGTTTATGGGCCTCTACTTTCTGCAGGAGTTTTCTGTAAACCTGCAGCTGCTCTAATAGAATGAAGGAACCAGCTGCCCTCGCTGCTGCCCCTGCCCTGCTCTCGGGCCCTGTGGGAGCCCAGGTGGACTTCCCTGGGCCTTCAGTCTCGCCACACCTGCCTCAGTGGCCCAGAGAACCACCCAACGTGCAAACGTTGAGCACCACTTCCTGCGTGTGTCCAAGGAAGTGGCTGGGTGTGCAGGCTGCACCGGATGTGCCTGCTTGTCTGCAGCCAGCCCGAGTGCTGCCCTGGGCCCTATTCTGGCCTGGCTGGTGTGGGGCTCCCAGCCTTGGTCCCCTTTGCTGCTGTGAGACTGGGCCGGGAGTCCCCACTATTCAGATGCCCTGGGCTTTCCCTGGAAGCCTGACGCAACATACATGAACTTTTGCATTATCCCCAACTTTCCCTCTCCCAGGGGCCCTGGAGAACAGATGTTCCCCCATCAGGCTTGAGGGAAACAGCGCCATCCTCAGAAGCTGACAGGCCAACTCGTGACCCTTCACCTGAAGGCGCACGCAGCTGTGCTGCCCCGTCTTCAAAGCTCACAAGCATCGTCCTGTCCCCTGGTCAGTGCCGACCAAAGAATCGCGGCCTCTCCTCCCACCCCGGATAAATGCCGTCTCCCACTTGCCAAGCTGGGGCGTCTGAGCCATTCTTGGGTCTGTCGCACCCCTCCAGCTTCCATGGGAGGCTGTCCTGTTACACAGCCCTGGACTCGGAACACCCGGATTAAAGATTTGGGATTGAAATTTGCTCAGCCAGAAACTGTCCTGTTTGCTTTACTTTTCTAAGTCCTGCGACCTTGGCGGGGAGTGGGGTGGGGTGTGGCCGCTTGTGGCCGAGGCCTGCAGGGGTCTGGGTGGCTGCCAGCTCTAATGGACAGCACGGTGTACGTGGGGGTGCCTCCCCGAGGAAGGCAGAGCCTGTTTACTCCCCGGTAGTACCCAGGTGTGCCCGCGTGCCCGAGTTCTGGGCCGCAAGCAGCCAAGGGGGTCTTCTGCCTGCTTCTAGCTGCTGCGTCCAGGGGGCCGTGAGGGTGCTGCAGTGAAGTCGGGGCCTGGAGCCCGAGGACCTGGAGGTCGGAGGACGGTCGCAGCACCCCCTTGGGCTCCGCCCGCGGCAGAGAAGCAGATTTCTGTCCCCGAGGCCGGCCGCCAGCAGCAAGCGCATTCCCCCGCCCCGGCTCCCCGGGGAGCGGGCGGCTGCCACCCGGGCGGCCCTAGCCCCTCATGCCTGGGCAGGCGGCGCACTGGCTCATCCGCCTGCAGCCTCGCCTCCGGCGGGGACCGGGCCACGCACGGCGGGAAGGCAGACCCTGCTCTGCCGGCCGCGTCCCTCACCGCTGGGGCCCCCAGTGGCTCACAGCCGCCACGGCGAACGCCAAAGCAGCGAGAGCAGGGGCTTCCGCGGGCCACGCGCCCGCCTCTCCGGGCCGCCGCTGCACCCAGCCCCCGAGTCCCTCGCCCCCGGGCGGCGGCAGCGATTCCGCACGCCCCCGCTTAAAAGCTGCTCGGTCTCCTCCGCGGGTCCCGGCAAACCCTGGCTTCTCGCCTCCCGTCGGTGGGTCCTGCCGACCCTGCACCGGGAGACCCGCGGACCCCGCGTGTGCTGTCCCTGCAGTGCGCATCCCACGGAGATAGAGGACGGACCGGAAGCTCGCACCCCCCCGTGAAGACTCCACGTGTGACGGGCGCGGGCCGCGGGCAGGGGCGGGGCGCCGGGCGTGGGCGCGCTTGCGGCTGCCAGAAGGGGCGCGAGCACGCGCAGGCACAGGCCCGCCTGTTGATTCTCTCTTTAAAGCCCACAGGCACCCTGAGCTTAACTTTTTGAACATGAACTAAATGATGACAGCTTGAAGTTTTAAAGAGAATAAAAGAGCTTCTGGAAACTATCTGTGGTATGCATAAGCTATCAGAGAATGACAAAAATGCAAAATTGAAACTGTCCCAAATGAACTGGAAGGATTAACAAGCCAAGCCTTTTCTAAAGCTATGAATCCTAAGGGAGGATAAAGGCACAGACATCTTTATCACAGGGTTTTAGGAAACCATAGCAACTGTGGTGCATAAATAAAAGGGTGCTCGTGCTAAGCCCGAGGCCTCCTGCCCCCGGAGCTGCCTCCCAGCGCCCTTGCCAGCTGAGCACGGATCTACAGTGGCTCCCACGGGTGTTTCTGGCTTATTCCTTTGCCTCAAGGTGATGCTTTGGTAACCTTATTACCTCCCACTTGTCAGAAGCCTAACGCAAGAACCTGACCCCAGGGCCAAGGGGGCTCCTGGTCAGCCACCCTGTGCCACCTTGTTCTGGATGCGAGTCACAGACCACGACTGTGTTCCCCACAGCCTTTATTTCCCAGATAGTCACGTATGTTCAGTGTGTTCTCAACGCTGGCCCGAGCCCCTAGGGGTGCTGTGTCAGAAATGAGGACTGCGCTCTGCGTCTGGGTGCACCGACCCTCACCGTGCCAGAAGGTTCCAGTACGTGCCAGTGGGATGATGCCTGGCCTTAGTAGGCTCTGCCTCTGTAGACGTTCACACCCCAGGGAGCAGTGTGCAGCGATTCCGAGACACCCTCCTGGGCCGCGCTGGGAGCTAAGAACCTGGCACCCTGATTACTGCTGACCTTTTCCCTTCACTGACGGTGATCTGCCACTTCCATTGGTTCACCGCGCTCTGGCACGCCCGGCTATACTCCACACTCCTTCCCAGCTCACCCTTGGGAGGCCTGGCATCCCGTGTGTGTGTGCGCTTCCCAGGGTGTGCCCTTCTCACGGGACTCAGACCCGAGTCCCTGGTCAGTGGCAGCCCGTCCGGTGGCCCCTCTCCGCCCCGCTGTGCCCACACAGGCCGCTCTCGGTTTGGGGATGTGCATCCCAGAGGGGTCAGAAGTGGACATCTGCACACTGCTTCCCAGGGTGAGGGCTGGTCAGGTGGCCCCTACCGTGTTACACCTTGATTCCTCACAACCATCATAGAAAAGAGTGATTACAAATAAAGCTGCAGGACAAAACGGACTCGGAGAGCAGGATGCTGTGAGCTTGTGACCCACCCTGCCTGGCACCTGGGAGGCTGCAGAAGGCACCTCATAGCCCCTGGTCCTCGGCTGCTGGCTGCAGGTGAGCGAAGCTCAGGAACACCTGCTCCAACGAGACCTGGCTCACGGAGTAGTCGTCCACCCCATACGTCGCCTTGGCTCTCTCCAGGGTGCCAAACACCTTTGGGGAGGCAGAAAAGCCACTGTTCACAGAGGCAGGGCTCCTCGCCTGAGTCTGGAGTCCTCTAGCAACAGGCTGACAAGGCCCCCGAATATCACGCCAATGCCCTGGCCTCGCCCACGGGGTCGGCTGGAGGAGACGTGCAAGTGTGTGCCGGCTGCAGGGGCAGGTGGAGTGGGGCCTGGCTTCCCACTGGCTGTGCCCAGTTCCGCACATGAGCACATGACCTTGAGCAAACCAGGTTCCCTCTGGGCTGGCTTCCTTTTTGGCACCAGATTCCACCCCGCTCAAATGTTTTGGGTATAAAACCCTGAACCCATCAGGTGCTGTGATCTGTGCTGGAGGAGGAACTGCCAAAGGACTGAAAGTGATTTCTGCCTGGGAAGAGGAGCCACTTGCCATGGAGAAGTGGCAACTGGAAGGGAACTTCCCTAGCCCCAGCCAGGGGCCTGGCCTGGACACGGCACCCACACTCACCTTCGCCCAGCTGAGGCCGTGGCCGGGCAGGTGGTAGTGGACCATCCCTTGGTGCTCGTCTTCCAGGATGCTGCCTGCACAGAGCAGAGACCGTTTCCCCACGAGGCCCAGGCTGGAGGCTGGGGCAGGTGGCCGGGGGTCAGGGCTGTGGGGCGGGGGCCGCCAGAGCTGGTGCCCACCTGGGAAGGTCAGGCTCACGAAGGCCTTGAACTCCTCCAGGGCCTCCTCCTGCCTGTCATGCCGGACCTTGGCCCGCAGGGAGTAGCCGCTGCCAAACTTGCTCTTGAGGTGCTGCGGGCTGCCCAGGCACTTGAGCTGGCCCTGCACCATGACAGCCAGGCGGGTGCACAGGGCCTCGCACTCCTCCATGCTGCCGAGAGAGGGTGGGACGCCCTGATGGGGCTGCTCCTGAATGCCCTGCTCAGTGCGGGAGTCCCCTCGCAGATGCCGCTCCGGCTGCTGGCAGGTGTTCAGTCCACCCCGCCCCTGCTCAGCCCACCCCTCCCCCAAAGCTCCCAGCCCCAGCCCGTCCCAGCTCTCCCACTGATCCCACACTGACCCCACACAGGCCCAGGCCCTACCTGTGGGAGGTGATGACAATGGCCTTGCCGGACTCGCGGGCCCGGGCTATGGTGTCCCAGAGCAGGCGCCGGGCCACGGGGTCCATGCCAGTGGACGGCTCGTCCAGGAAGATGACCGTGGGGTCTCCAATGAGGGCGATGCCCGTGCTCAGCTTCCGCTTGTTACCACCGCTGGGAGCAAGAGATGCCGGGGGAGCCACAGCCCACCACTTAGCAGGGGCACCCACATCCCAGCAAGACCCCCAGCCCAGGCACTGCAGAGACAGGAGGACGAGCCGCACTCAGAGCCTCACAGAAACGCCGCACCAGGAGGCTGCTCCACACCCCCTCCCAGGGGCGAGCGGGGGCCGCTGTCGGGGGCCCCTCCAAAGCCCTGGCTGGCCCAGTCTGCAGGTGGCCATGCAGGAAGTCGGGTGCTGGGTGTGCTCTGCTGAGGGCTCCCTGAGCCGCGGGGCCAGGGCGGGCCAGCCCAGGGTCGCACCTGTAGGTCCGGACCAGCTTGTTGGCGTGCGGCTCCAGCAGCAGACCCCGCAGCATGTGCTCCACGCAGGCCCCGATGTGGCGCTCGGGGACGCCCCGGAGCCGGGCGTACATGACTAGCATCTCCCGCCCCGTCATGTGGTCCAGCAGGGCGTCGAACTGCGGGCAGTAGCCGATCTTCCGCCGCACCTGAGGTTCAAGCACGGCCCGTGTGGGGCGCGGTCAGAGGACGCAGGGCAGGCAGACACGGCGAAGGGCCCGAGGCCTCCTGCCTTGGGGTGGACCCTGGCGCTGGGCCGAGCGGCAGGTCAGCGGGGCCCCGGGGAGGGGGCAGCTGGCTGAGGGACACCAGCAGCAGCCACTCAGCCTCCGAGACACCACATGGATGTGCCGTCACCTGGCCTCCATGCCAAGGGGTCGGGAAGGGTCCAGCTGGAACCTGGCCTGTGGCCAGCCGCCGTGGGGGTGGACCGGGAAGCACGGCGCCACGGCTTATCAAAGTGGGCAGCATGCGCGGCTTTCCAGAGAAGCACAACCTTCTGGCGGTGAGTGGGGAACCCCCCCCATCCGTTCACCAGGCCTTTAATGAGGGCCTCTCTCTTCTCCCCTACTAACAGAAAGGGCCTGCCAGGCACCCATGGGTGCAGTGCCTCTCGGGCAGACAGGGCGGCCAACTCGGAGCGGCTCCAGCAGAGCCCGGGCCCCGCGAGGCCCTCGGGCCAGAGGTGTGAAGCGCTGGGGCTGGGGCGAGACGGGCTTTTTCCCCTTTACCTTTCTTGGGGTTCTCAGGCTTCTGAAATCTGTTTTCAAGTAGTGGAAGAAAATCTGTTCCCCCTCCCCCCAACTCTCTCCCCTTGTCCTCTGGCAGGAAGTTTTCTTTGGTTCTTTTAATGTTTTTTAGATCACATTTATAGTTTTCTCTTCCCTACATACATTTTCAAGCTCACTTATTTAAATACAGTTGCTTTTGGATCTGAAAATTGCAAACCTAAAGCTTGTGGATTTGTTTCTCCTCTCAGGCCTTGTTTTTACACTGTTTTCTTCTGTTTTTAACTATTTTTCAACTGCACACTGTGCCGGCCCTTAAACGTTATCTGTGGGGTCTCGGAGGCACGGGGTGAAGCTTCACCTGTGCCCGGGAGGACCTGAGTGCTTCGGGCCCTAGGGGCATGGCTGTCCGGACCACCCTGCCCAACCCATGAGACCACCACCGTCACCCAGGCAGGGCGCCTGTTGTCTCCTCTTTCCCCTGCTCTGCTCAGGGCCCGGAACCTTCTGAGCAATCCCCAGCAGGTAGCAGGACTGCCTGTGGCCCATCCTCACCCTGAGGGGACAGCCCTTTGGGGCTCAGCCCGACGTGGGGAAGTCACAGCACACCCCAGAGCAGATGGGTCCCGGCTTTTGTCTCTGTCCCCTTTGCTTGCCGAGGTCACTGAGCCCAAGCCCAAGGGGCCGGGAAAGGAAAGCACCTGCTGGGCCGGCAGCTGGGGCAGCGCTAGGCTCACTGGTCAGGGCCCAGCTAGATTTGGGCCTTGGACGATCTGGAGGACTAGTTTCCCCATTTCTATTCCATTCGGCACCGAACACCCCAGGGCCGTGGGACTGTAAACCAGGCCTGGAGACAGGGGAGGGGGCAGCTTGTGTGAGTGAGGGGCTGTGGGGGGTCCTGCAGGGCCCTTCTGGCCTACCCCGTCCTCCTCTGAGAGAGGCTGCTCTGGGGCTCGCCCACCAGGCCTGGACACTTCAGGGGGTTACGGGTGACAAGCCCTGGCTGAGCTGAGCCTCCTGCCTTTTCTCTCCTCCCCACCGCGTGCTCAGCTCTGGTTACTCGGCCTCAGCCTTGTCCTGTCACCCACAGATGGGTGCTGTGCCCCCACCCCTGGCCCTGGCTGCACCTGCCTTCCCCACGTTGGAGCTGACGCTGTGGCCTCCGATGAAGGCGTCCCCGTAAGTGATGGCCTCCTCCCCGGTCAGCATCTTGAAGGTGCTGGTTTTCCCGGCACCGTTGAAGCCCAGCAGGCCGAAGCACTCCCCTTTCTGGACGGCGAGGGTGATCCTGTCCACGGCAAGGAGCGGGGCCTGCTGCTCGTACACCTGAGCGGTCCCCGTGTAAAGCACCGGAATGAGCCCCGTCCGGCTCCCAGGAAGGGCCACCTGCTCCCCCAGACCCCGGCCCATCACCTTGCACAGCTCTTTGAGGACCAGTGGCGTGTGGGGTGGGGTATCTGTGGGGCATCCCAGGACACTGCTCCTCTCCTCTGCCACGTCCTGGTCTTCCGGAAGTGTCGACGCCCGGCTGCGCACATCTGTCTAATTGTTCGGGGTAAAGACCGCGCGGGTGAGCCCCAGCCCGGGGGGAGGGCAGAGGGTGGAGGCTGAGGGGGTCTGATGGGACGGGGCAGGCAGCAGGCTTGGGGGGCTCTTGGAGGCACCCTGCTGCGCTGCCCGGCCCTTCCTTGGGAAGAGGCATCAACAAGTGTGAACCACCTAAGGAACAGCAGCTGCGTGGGGCTCAGAGGAAACCTCAGAGCTGTGCTGAGGGGGCAGAGGGCATCTCCACCAAGGGAGGGGGACGCCTCCTTCCTGAGGGGCTGGG
>PVKY010000489.1:0-47871 GCA_004027775.1 Bradypus variegatus
CTGGATATAGAATTCTTGGTTGGCAGTTTTTCTCTTTCAGTATCTTAAATATATCATGCCACTGTCTTCTTGCCTCCATGGTTTCTGTGGAGAAATCTGTACATAGTCTTATCAACTTTCCCTTGTATGTGATGGATCGCTTTTCTCTTGCTGCTTTCAGAATCCTCTCTTTGTCTTTGACATTGGATAATCTGACCAGTAAGTGTCTTGGAGAAGGTCTATTGGGATCTATTCTATTTGGGGTACGTTGTACTTCTTGAATCTCTACTTTTCTGTCTTTTATAAGAGTTGGGAAATTTTCAGTGAATATGTCTTCTATTACTCCTTCTGCCCCCTTTCCCCTCTCTTCTCCTTCTGGAATACCCATAACACGTATTATTTGTACGTTTCATGTTGTCACTCAGCTCCCTAAGACCCTGCTCATATTTTTCCATTTTTTTTACCATCTGTTCTTTTGCATGTATGAATTCAAATGACCTGTCTTCCAGTTCACTGATCGTTTCCTCTGCCTGTTGAAATCTACTGTTGTGTCCTTCCATTGTGCTTTTCATCTCCTCCATTGTGGCCTTCATTCCCATGAGTTCTGCCATTTGTTTCTTTAAGTTTATGAATTCTTCTTTATGGTCAGCCAGTGTCTTCTTTATATCCTGCAGCTCTTTTGCTATATCTTCCTTATCTTCCTTCATTTCACTGAATTTATTTGGCATTAGTTGCCTCAACTCCTGTATCTCAGTTGAGCTATTAGTTTGTTCCTTTGGCTGGTCCATATTTTCATGTTTCCTAGTATGGCTTGTTATCTTAAGTTGTCTAGGCATGTGATTTTCTTGATTAGTTTATTTTGGAGCTTGTTTTCTATCTTTTACTTAGGGGTTTCTTGTTGGTTAGCTTTGTTCTCTGGCCTCTGTTATTCAATTCAACTTATTCTAGACCTCTTACTTAGGTTCTATTTAGTTGATCAAAAATTTTCCCCTCTTGTTTTTTCTGTTTCTTGCTCTGCCTCTATGTATCCTTTTTGTGAGTGGGTCTCCTCAGATATGGTCGACCCTAGTCAGATTTTCCCAGTCTAGTGAGGCCTGGTTCTCATTGGGAGTGTATGGAGTTTTCCTGACAATGAGACCTTCCTATGAGGCCTTTAGAATTGGTGCTTTTCCTCTCCAGTCCAGCAGGTGGTGCTTGCCAGCTTGCAGCTCCCCTACCAGTGTAAGGAGGTGTGGAGATTTTAGTTCTCCCGGTGACTCTGATCCTGTCGGGGGCGCCACTGACTGAAGTAGGAATCTAAATTCCAGCCCCTGGGGTGTGAGTTCCCAGGAGGAGGACTGCCAGTTGAGCCGGACCTCCCTCCACTCTCCCAATCCTCAGAACTCCAATTGTCTCTCAAGAGCACTATTCCCTAATCCCCTCTCCTCTTTGGGGCCTCTCCAGCTAGATTCTGTGGTCTGCCTGAGTTGCCAATTAAAGATCGGGGTGGAGACTTTCAGTAGTGAATACAGATCTCTAAGATGCTCTGGGTAGTCTGTCTCCCTACAAGCCGAGCCCAGTCCCTCAACCTGGGCTTCCCGATAGAAAACAACCACATACGTTATTTAAAAAAAAAAAAAAAAAAAAAAAGGAGTCACTTTAAAAAGTCTTTCTCCAAACTGGGAGCTCTGTGACTGTCAGAATAGAACATTTAAAGATACACCTTAGGCTATTGTCTGATAAGTACTCTCCAGCAGCTTCAGTTCCACCCCTGCTGGGGGCTATTGAAATGCAAAAAGACAAGGAATCAGTGAGAAGCCAGAAGGGACAAAATGTAGGAGAAAAAAAATGGCTTTTTTGGAGTCTGAATGGGTGCCCGCTTTTAGGTGCCCCCACTTCTCGGAGCACAGCCCTTCTCCAGCACCCCCAGCTCCCAAAATCAGTCAATTAATTTGTTAATTCTGCAGCTGAGGCTGGGCTGAGCCCCTCCTCTTGCCCCCAGCAGACTGCTGGTTTTTGGTTTTGTTTCTTTCTTACCCCTTTTCAGGGAGTCAGCAGGAAAACAGTCTGTGAGATCTGGGTGGGGAGGGGCGCCAGACCCCTGGTCCGGGGAACTTACAATGTTTGCTGCGATCTTGGCTTTTCCTCCAATTCCAAACTTGCATCTGATGTGTGACTGGTTACTGGACTCCTCGAAAACACTGTTTCATATAGTTCTTGGGTAGTTGCCAGCTGCTCTGGGCTCCGTCCCTGGCGGCGGCGGCGGCGGCGGCTCCTCTGCGGTGCTCCAGTGGCGCAGGTGGTGCGGGCCCGGCGGCGGCGGCGACCCCCCGAAAGCCTCAGGGGTGCTCAGGCGGCGAGCGCCGGCTCAACTCTGGGGCTGCGGTCTCAGGTCCCAGCGCGGGCGGTGGCAGTGGCGCGGGCGGCGGTAGTGGCCCGAGTGACTTTTAAAAGTCTTTCTCCAGACTGGGAGCTTTGTGAAATGTTCGCTGTGATCTCAGCTTTTCCTCCAATTCCCGAGTGGAAGCTGTGAACGAGGTAGTGCCCAGCTTGATGGAGGGAAGCAAAGTCCTCAAGAGACAGCAGAGCACGGACACCAATACCTGTTGGTATGCATGAGTTCAAATTCTGTAGAGCAGTCAGGTAACTGTTATCTCCAAGGAAGATGTCCAATGAACTCCTCAGGAAACAAACCGGCAACTTCCACGAACTCCTCAGGAAATGCTTCACTGGGTGGCCAAAGAAGTCTAGCCATTTTTTAGCTTAAAATTCAGTAGCAGTAAATACATTCACAATGTTGTATAACCATCATCACTGTCTCTTTCCAGAACAGTTTTCCATCATCCCAAATAGAAACTCTGCACCCATTAAGCAATAGCTCCCCAATCCCTCCCTCCCCCCCAGCCTCTGGTAACCCCTAATCTACTTTATCTCTATGAATTTGCTTGTTCTAGATAACTCATATAAGTGGAATTTTACAGTATGTGTCCTTTTGTATTTGGCTTATTTCACTTAAAATGTCTAAAAGGTTCATCTATATTGTAGCATGTATCAGAATTTCATGCCTTTTTATGGCTGAATAATATTCCATTATGTGGATATATCACATTTTGAATATGCATTCGTCAGTTTGTGGACACTTGGGTTGCTTTCACCTTTTGACTATTGTGAATAATACGGCTATTACATCGTTCTACAAGGATCTGTTTGAGTTCCTGTCTTCAATTCTTTGGGGTATATATCTCGGAGTGGAATTGGTGGGTCATGTTTAAATCTACGTTTAACTTCTTGAGGAACCACTAAAGTTTTCCATAGCAGCTGCACCATTTTATATTCCTACCAGAAATATACAAAGTTTCCAATTTTTCTGCATCCTCGCCAACACTTGTTATTTTTTTAATTGTTGTTGTCAGTAGCTATTCTGATTGGTATGCAATGGTATCTGATTGTGGTTTTGATTTGCATTTCCCTAATGACTACTGATGTTGGGCATCTTTTCATGTGCTTATATTTACCTTTTTGTATAACTTCTTTGGAGAAATATCTGTTCAAATCCTTTGTGCATTTTTGAAATCACTGTTTGTCTTTTTGTTGTTGAATGGTAGGAATTTTTTATATATTCTGGATCTTATTCCTTTTTCAGATATATGGTTTCCAAATATTCTCTCCCCATCTGACAGCCGGCAGTGTTTTAATCACTTTATGTGTATCAACTCATTGGATTCTCATTACTCTGTAGTAGTGAAAGTGAATAAACTATAGAACGTACATCAACAAGGATGAATGAATTTTAGTTACAGAAGGTTGAGTGAAAAAAGCAAGTTTGCAAATTGCAAACCATGAGCTACCCTTTTTTTTTTTTTCAGACCCCAGAACAAGCAAAACAAAACAACAAAGAGCAGGTTGCTTAGGGATATACAAAGATAAGGAAAAACCTTTTAGAAAACCAAAGGAATCCAGGCCCCATAACCCATAACCGCTGGAGAGAGAAGGGTGCTGGAGAGAGAAGGGTGCAGTCGGTGAGGCCCAGGGCCTCTGGTGGGAGCAGCTGTTTCTGCTTCCTGAGTAGCCTCTGGGTGTGGTGAGCTGGATTTACTGCTAGAACAGTAATTTCACATAATAAAAACAATGATCATTATAGCATCACTACATAGTATTTAATCTGGTTTCAGTTCACATTTAACCAGATATTCCCTTAGAAGAGGGGTTTCTATTTCTTGCCTTGATTGAACATTTTGATTCTTTATTCTGCTCAAGCCCAAAGGGTTAAAACCTTTTGCTCCACATTTTTGTTTCATTAACCTGATAATGCAGTGGTGGTTACCAGAATCTAACAGGGAGAATTCAGCTTGAAAATGAAAATTCAGAAACAGTAAAATAATAAATAGGTGTACTTATTAACTGTTATCATTAAAAAGTGTTCATTTAAAAATCCTCATGACACTTGAAAATGTGATAGCACTATTTCATCTGTGAGCTAGTGTAATTTCAAAATGGCACAGTAGTTGCTGGTAAGTTGAATTCAAAGTGACATTTTGCTACTGAGGATCCAGTTTTGCTCTAGCTATTCCAGCAGCTGGCTCCTGAGCTCTTTGTTAAATTATATGTCAAGCCTTTCTGTGTAATATGTGCATCTTTGACTTTTTTTCCTTATTGTTCCGTCTTCATTCTTTTCTGAATTACTGACATGGGTTTATCTTTTCTCCCTTTAGAGAGTTTTGAGGTGACAGTCACCAAAGAAGGTGATAAAGGGTTCTTTCTATCTCTCTTATGAATATTAACCCACTAACTTTGTTTATAAAATTGGGAATCAGCCCTTAAACAGAAGAAACTGTCATGCTTTTTTTTTTACCCCTATTTATTCTCCTACTTTGTTTCTATTTTTAAATATATTGATGGGAATTGTATGTAACCAAACCCTTGGTTAGAAATATCTGGAAATCAGACATCCATTTGAACTATATGGATAATCCTGTGCTTTTTTTTTTTTTTTTTTATCAAACTTAAGTTTGAAGAGAATTTTTGCTTTGTAACAATTTTCTACTAGTTGGGATTTTGGAAGAGTTCAGTCTTATTTTTCTATGAATACTTTTTATAGTTTTATATATACCTCTAAACATTTATACTTGCTCTCTGATGGCAAGAATGGACCAATAGCTCTTAACTCCTAATTAAGTTTGTACGCCACCTTACATGTAGTAAAGTTCTCAGGCACGTTTCTCTTTCAGGTTTGGTAGGTTGAGGTCTGAAATAAAAGTAAAATCTAGCAAATCCCTCCCCACAATAGAAATTATCTCTTAATAGTAGATGATAGCTGTTGAAATGGATGCCTGAAAAGTTGGTATTTCTACCTTTCTCATTTTTAATGATTTATTTTGATTCCCTAATTTTAGCCAGGCTCATTGCACAGGAAGACTTGCTTCTTTTGATTTTTTTTTTTTTTTTTTTTTTGTGACAGAATTTCTGTAATTACGGTGCTGAACCTATACCTCACGCTTCTTCCTCTCTCAACACTTTAACTGTGCCTTTTCTCTAGTCCAAATCAAAAGAGCTGCCTGGCTTCCCCCAGTACCGGGCAGCCTCTTGGGGTTACAGAGGCCTTGGCTGTTTGCTAATGGGATCTCCTTTTACCCTGGAGCTATCTTAAGTACTCCTGTGAAATGCCTGTCTATGGTTTCTCTTTCTCTTTTGTACTCCTGCATGAATGGATGCAAAGTAAACACGTTGCTTGGAAAGCCAGACTCTGCTTCTTTTTACTAAAGCCCCTGAACTCACCCATGTTTAAGCACAAGTGCCCCTGCTTTGTCCACAGACCCTCCAACCCCTGGCTGCCAAATTGTTGTCATTCATTTCCTTTGTGGGCGGAGGGGATGTGCCAAAGGTTAGTGCGGTGGAAATCCCAACCTGTTCTGCCTTGACTCCCCAGGTGAGATCTGTGGATTCAAAATTCATGGGCAGAATGTCCCCTTTGACGCGGTGGTGGTGGATAAGTCCAGTGGCGAGGGCCTGATTCGTTCGAAGGAGAAACTGGACTGTGAGCTGCAGAAGGACTACACGTTCACCATCCAGGCCCACGACTGCGGGAAGGGGCCCGACGGCACCAACGCCAAGAAGTCTCACAAGTAAGGGAGCCGGGCAGAGGGCAAAAGTGACGCACCGCGTACGTGTGTGTGTGTGCCAAGAATCGGTTGGCAGCTCTGCTCCTGTTCCCACGACTTGCTGTGCTTTTGAATTATGAGTTAGAAGATGATTCTCAGTTGCCCATGGTGAGATGGTAAAAGCCCTGTGAGGGCAGAATCATGCCTGTTTGGATTCCCCTCACCTACGACTCCTGGCAAGAGCCTGGCACACGTTAGGTGTTGAAAAAAAAGAAGTGAATAAATAATTTTATTCTGCCAAATAACTGTTAAGAGAAACTGAGACTATATTGAAAGTTCAAAAAGCCTACTTTTTCTCGAGGAAGATATTTTGTTGTTATATTTATCTTTTACTGTAAATTCTAAGGGCATAAAATTAATTAGTACTGTGGGCGCCCCAGGGTGTGTGCAGGGTCCTCAGGGTGTGTGCAGCCTACCTGGGCTGTGTGCAGGCTCCCTGGCATATGTGTAGGTTCCAGGCTTTGTGGGGTTTGTGCAGGCTCCCCAGGATATGTGCAGGCTCCCCCAGCTGTGTGCAGGTTCCCCAGGCTGTTTGCAGTCTCCCCAGGCTCTGTGCAGGCTCCCCCGGGTGTATGTGCAGCCTCAGCTGGGCTGTGTGCAGGCTCCCAGGGCTGTGTGCAGGTTCCCAGGCTGTGTACAGGTTTCCTGTGAACAGTGGAGGTGGCTGGTACTGGTGAACTACTTCTCGTCATTCTTGTTTTCCCTGAAAAGTATTTTATTTTGATCAGTCACCTTGTCTGATTCAGAAACATGCCCTGATTCATAGCCCTAGAAAAGTAGCATGTTCTTTATTTGTAGCCTGACCTGATGACTCCTTACTTTTCGTGACTAACCCAGTGGAGAGACGTCAAGGTTCAAAGAGTCCAGAGAGCAACGTCACATCACTAGTGTCAACGATTTTTCTGCCCGCCCCAGGCCCTCTCCTGACTACTTCTAGATTAAATGGCCCTCGGCAGACCAGTTGGGTATTTGGGTGCAGGAAGACAGAATTCTAGGCAATCAGTGGCGCCATCTAAAGAGCCAACATGGAACATAGGTGTGTGGCTTGGGAGGCAGGCCGAGTTCCTGGGAACCACAGAGGGTAGGTTAGTGATCCGAGAGGACCCAGCTGTGGATCACTCATGGCCTCTACCCCTTTCTTAGATGCGGGACAGAACTTGTTTTAATTCCCATCATCAAACGTCCCGTGCTTTCTCTATTTCTTACTCATTCTGCCTTTGGCTCTAATGTTTTCTGAATTTTACAACAAAATATATCTCCACTTTTAACTTTATGATTAGAGAGGAGACAATGTCAAATAAAATTTCTTTCCCTCCTGCAGGCTCTGATATAGTGTACGTTGTCGAAGAAAATTCTGAGTCTCTTTTAGCATATTGAGTTTTTACCAGCTGGCTTATTCTCAGGACATGAAGAGTCAACCCAAATCCCTATTTTAACTTTCCTTTTTTTCCCGCTGTATTAAGATCAGTTGATCATTTCATTTTCAGCTTCATTGTTATTACCTTTACGAAACAAGTTATTGCAAGAAGGACATTTTAAAATAGGGCAGGATTCTTGTGTCTTGGGGTAAGAATGAGCAGCTGATTTTTCCGCCTCTGCCAGAGCCACGGTCCACATCCAGGTGAACGATGTGAACGAGTACGCCCCTGTGTTCAAGGAGAAGTCCTACAAGGCTGCCGCCGTCGAGGGGAAGCAGCACGGCAGCATCCTGCGGGTGGAGGCCGTGGATGCAGACTGCTCGCCTCAGTTCAGCCAGATCTGCAGCTACGAGATTGTCACCCCAGACGTGCCGTTTGCTATTGACAACGATGGTAAGGGCGGAGGAGCAGGGGTGCCGGCTCTGGGGGACACAGGCCCTTTGGAGCTGGTTGGCTTCAGACCAGAGGTTACCTATGGGGCGCTCTGTCAGCACCTCGCAAAACTCCCAGACTGGAGACCCAATGTGGTGTGCACATGTTTCACTTCTAAGTTTTCACCCTGTCCCCCGACTGCTCCTTCTCTGGCACCCTGAAAGTCTTGCATTCTCTTACAAGGCTCTCCTCTTTTTCCTTTCCCAACAAAATCACATAAAAAGCCCCCACTTAACATGGTTTTTTATGTTTTTTTATCTTCCGTCTTTCAGCCAACATGCATCTGAATAGGCTGACCCTTGTCCATCACCGGGATGTAATCCTGACTCAGGCCGCCCGGAGCTGGGTCGAACCTCACAGGTTGAGAGGTGGTCCCGAGGCCACCCTCACTTCAGATACAAGCTGCAAGTTTGGGGGGTTTGCAGGGCCACCCACACTTCTGACCAGCTGGCTACAAATTTAGGGGTTTCTTCTACCCTATCAGGTTCAATAATTTGAAAGCATTAAATGTATGAGTACAGTTTTATTAAAAAAAAAATATATATATATATATATATATACACACACACAAAGATGCAAATAAGAGGGAGCCAAAAGAAAAGACACGTAAGGGAGGTCTGGGTGGGCCTCCCAACACAGGGCTTCTCTGTCCCCTCCCCGCGGAGTGGAGCCAGGACCTGATGCCAGCAGGGAGGCCCCCTGAGCTCTAGGGTCCCAGGCGGTCTTGGGGTTTCCTTACCTAGGTGTGACTGCTGGGATCCGTGGCCGCTGGTCGCCCTCAGTCTGCAGCTGGCCCACCCCCCATGTCACTCGAAGCCCAACCCTCTGATCACCTGGTTGGTCCTTATGGCATTACACACACACACACACGCTCACGCTCACGCACACACACGTACGCTCACGCACACGTGCACACACATTTGTTAGCATAACCGCCAGGTACATGTGTGGGAGGGGCCGTAACAAAGACCCCCGGCACCCGGGAGCCAGGACAAAGGCCAGACTGCTCTTTGGAGGCCAACTTCCTTCCTAAACAGTCATTTTTTCTGTTCTTTATTAGATTGGAATCTTCCGTCTCATATTCCTACTCGGCCCATCGCCACCGTTTGTAATTGAACGGATTTAACTCATCCTAGAGCTTAACTTCTTTACAAAGAAGCCAGAGCTGCTTCATGATAGCGCAGCATCTCCGCTGTTTACAAACACGGCAGACCCTGTATAAGAGCTTCTGTTCTAAACGGGTGGGGTCAGAGATTTCTCTTTTTCCATAACAAAGTATATCTTTTAGCAAGAGTATTTAGTGCAGCCTGAACTTGTACTTAATATTTGAAGTGCTTGAATGATTTTTTCTATTTTATTCTTACATGTAAATTAGTAAATATAAAAACACGAACACAAAACTGTAAGAATAAATGGAGGTCAAATTGTGTTGCCTCATTTCCACTGTTTAAAAAAAATTCTTAAAGATGAAATCAGAGGGTGCTCAGAGCTCACATCTGCCAGGTTGAGGGTTAATTATCTCAAGCATGAGTTTATCCTGGGTCAGTATCGACAGGGTGTAAAGTGCATGTGTGTTGTGTTTCAGCATAAGGCAATGAAAGTAACAGCACGGGTTTTTTGCTCTCACTCTTTTTGTTTGCTTTCCCTCTGTAAGGTTATATTAAAAACACAGAGAAGCTGAACTACGGGAAAGAACATCAGTACAAGCTGACAGTCACCGCCTATGACTGTGGGAAGAAGAGAGCAACAGAAGACGTCTTGGTGAAGATCAGCGTCAAGCCCACCTGTGCCCCTGGATGGCAAGGTGAGCTTCCTTCTCTTTCCTATGCTCACGGCTGTGCTGAAAACGTACACGGCATAGGAACCTAAAATGTGTTTTCCCTCTTCTTCCACCCTGACTTGTGGGCAAATGCAGGGTGGAGCAATAGGATCGAGTACGAGCCGGGCACGGGCTCCTTGGCCCTCTTCCCAAACATCCACCTGGAGACGTGCGACGAACCGATTGCGTCCGTCCGGGCAGTGGTGGAGCTGGAGACAGGCCACATTGGCAAAGGCTGCGACCGAGACACCTACTCTGAAAAGTCCCTCCACCGGCTGTGTGGTAAGGACAGCGTCTAGGGCAGGCGGGAGAAACCTCACAGACAGAGGTGGGCGATGCACGGGCCGGCCAGGAGCAGCTGCTGGTGTTTGCAGTCGTTGAACCGAGACTGATTCTCTGAGATTCCTTCAGGGCTCATTTCTATACCTAGTGGGCTTTAGGGATGACACATGCCCCCAGAACTCAAAATGGTATGTGCATTTTCCTGGGGAGATGGCCGTACCTTCCGTCAGCTTCTTATGGGGTCTGTGACACCCCTGCCCCCCCCAAATTAAGAATCACTATTTTGAAGAAAGTATTTCTCTAAGGTACATTGAGAATCTTCAAAATAGGCATTCTACAAGAATAAAGGGAGTGAGTTTTAAGAGAACAAAATGAGAGGTTTACTTAAGGACTTACGAAAAAATGTAGGTAATCCAATAGCTTTTGGCAAACATGTACCAACTCAAAACCAAGATACATACTGAGATTGATCGAGTCCACAGACTTTCTGTATCACAAACATTGCTTGGGGAATTTGAGAGACAAATTATTGTGCATCTGACCAAAACGGCTAACCCGTCTTTCCTTACCATGAGTTGTGGATGTGTTTCTGTTTTATCTAAATGAGGTAAAGGTGGCCTGGGCTCCTCTCGTGGAAGATGCTGGGGAAGAATGTTTTACTTGGCCGATGATAAATACCAGTAAATTCAGTGGCCTCTACATAATCAGAGGTGGCTTCTGTGTTTTTAGAGCTACTCAGAATCAGCTTGGCAGGGGGGCGTTTTGAATATTGATCTGTCTTTTCACCAGCCTGATAACAACAGTTAGAGTTAGACAGTTGTTCTTCATATATAATTGAAATTTGTTATGTGGTGAATAATCAAGAGGAAAACAGTAGACAGTGTATTGTCTCATGCAAGTGATGACTACGATGTTTTGTGGCTTTGGATCCAAATAGTCATAATCATGTTCCCAAATACATTTAAGTTTAGAGATCTGGAGTATTTTCTATATTAAACTCTCCATATAAGTGTAATATTTAAAACTTATTTTCTTTCCATAATGCCTTTATTTTTTATGGCATTAAATGAGCATTCTCGTAGCAGAACAGTTTGAAGTTAAGAATTTAATATTTGAGTGCTTACTGTATACCAGGTATCCCATGTGTGTTCTTTCATTGACACTTCCCAATGGGCCTAAGAAGAAGACGGGATTGAGCTCCATTTTGTAGAGGAAATAATTGATACTAAGAAAGTTAAGTAGCTTGCCCAGAGTCACCCGATAGGCAGGGCCAGAGCCATGGGGTCCTGCTGCCCCTTGGAACTGAAGACCAAGGGCCTGATGAAAGTTGTATAATCTTTTCCCATGGAAAAAAATTAAGGGAAATTTGCACTTGGTGCATTCCGTAACAAAAGTTGCAGTGCTTTTTCATGCTCCTTGACTTAGCAATGCCATTTGTAGGAATTTATCCTAAGGGAATAATCATGACACCTATGAAGGTGTCCATAAGAGTGAGATTTATAGTGGGAAAAAACGAGGAACGGCCGTGGGAACCCTCGGGAGATGGGTTAAACAGAGTACAGCACACCTGTATGACAAAGCGGTGTCAGGCATTTTAAATTAATAGAATAATACCAGTGGCAGTGCTCACATGTGTGTGTATAGCCTGACTCTATTTCGCCCATGTTACATTCACAGGGAAACACTGAAGGTTTATCCTAAATGTTAATAGTAGTGGATATATTTGGGTGGGATTACAGATAATTTTTTCTTCCTTCCTTCCTTCATTCCTCCTCCTTTTTTTTAATATCCATGGTGATTATTTATGATATTTTTGCAATAAAAACCACATTTTTAAGGAAAAGAAAACTGGAACCAGCAAATTGTATAACCCTACAGTAGGGACAGAGCTTAGAGTGGTTTTCCAACCCTTCAGGCCTCTGAGTCCTTCCTGTGACCTGTCCTGAATGCCGCGGTTGTTTCAGGTGCTGCCCCTGGCACTGCCGAGCTGCTCCCATCGCCGAGCAGCTCCGTCAACTGGACAGCCGGGCTCCCCACCGACAACGCCCATGACAGTGACCAGGTCTTCGAGTTCAATGGCACCCAGGCCGTGAGGGTCCCAGAGGGCGTCGTCTCAGTTGACCCCAAGGAGCCTTTCATGATCTCCGTGTGGATGCGGCACGGGCCCTTTGGCAGGAAGAAAGAGACGATTCTTTGCAGTTCAGACAAAACAGGCAGGTTCATTCTGCTCTGAACGATGTCACGCTTTTCTCATGCCCTCATCCTGTGCTCTCCAGCACAGCGGTCAGTAGAGGTCATTTTCACCCCTGGAAGTTCTAGATAGGCCACTGGGTGATACACTTTCTTCCCTATTTCTGAGAGGCACAAATATAGAGAGGCAGTTTCATTACTTGTTAGTTTTACTCAGTGGATCGTCAACAGTCACTGTGGGCCTAGCCACCCAGGAAAGCCCAAGCCTTGGCCCAGCCAGGGAGTTTTTTGGTGCATGTAAAATTGTGTCCTCAAAATCCGTTAAAGAAATAGCTTTTATTTCTCCTTGGGGTCTTAAGTTGGCACTTTGCCAGTGGAAATTGTCTTTGCAGACATGAACAGGCACCACTATTCGCTCTACATCCACGGCTGCCGGCTGATTTTCCTTCTCCGGCAGGATCCTTCTGAGGAGAAGAAATACAAACCTGCAGAATTCCACTGGAAGTTGAATGAGGTGAGGGAACGAACGGAAACTTACCAGTTACGGTCTTTAAGAGAGAGTAACTGAGTACTGCAAACTTGTGGGTGTCTCGGGTTAATGGTCGATGTATAATTGTGATTTTATGTATCCTGCGTGTATGGGTAATGGGACAGCAAATTAAAACCATTTAATGCCTTTCCAAGGAAAGCCTAGGTTTTCTTGCATGTTTGTATTTTATATATGGAATATTGCCATAAAGAAATTATGTATTTTAAAATCGAAATATGCTGCTATTGAAATAGGCAGAATTTGCTTAAAACGTGGGATTAAGATCCTTGTATTTATTTATTTATGGTACTTAAGGCCTTGGCCCTGCCAAGCAGGGGCTCAACAAGATATTTTACATTTTCAAGGAACCAGCAATCTTGACGTGTGTTGAACTCCACACAATCTACCAGCCTGGGGCAAATCAGGTTTCACACCACCTCACACTGTTTGTATTCTTTCTGATGATCTCATATATTTGCAAAGCTAGTGTTTCAGCAGTGATGAAAAGGAAGTATCTCAGGAAGAATCAGTGTGTGCTGGGAAGTGAGGGGGTGCTGTAAACTTAGAAGCCTTCTCATTAAAATTCGGCAAATCATTTCTTCTTTTGATTTAGGGTTAGACCTAATTTTAGTTGGTTCATGGAGTCAGTGACCAAGAGCTGACATATTGCCATATTGTATCAGTAGTTGCTAAAATATAACATTGTTTTAAACAGTTACAAGATAGATACAAATGTAAGAGCACAAATGAGAAAGGAAAAAAGGACCTGTCAGTGGAAAGATAAAGTGACTGTCCAGTTGGTAGCATTTTTCTCTTACTGATATAATTTTTGTTTACGTATGTAATTTTTGTTTGGTAGCATTTATCTCTTACTGATGTAATTTTTGTTTACATATGTAATTTTTGTTTATGTGCATAAATTGTATTTACATACAGTAAAAAACTTTTACCGTAATTTTTTTCAGGAAACTACAGCAGGTATAGTCCGGAGAAAATTTTTTACTGCATAGGTGGACATTTTAGTTACAGTTCTGTTGTAGTAACAATAACGTGTATTTATATATTGTTTCTTACAGCTCTTCTGGTTACAGTTTTAAAAAAACAATTTTATTATGGAAAATTTCAGACATAAGTGAAAGTAGATTAGTATAAAGAACAATCCCATGAGCCCTTCACCCAGCATCAACAGTTATCAACTCTTGGCCAATCTTGTTTCATCGTTATCCCCACTCACTTATTCCCCTCCACCCCCCTGTTGATAATTTTCAAGCAAATCCCAGATTATTACAGTATGCCATTCATAAATATTTCATTATGTAACTTTAAAAGATAAGAATAATCACAATATTTGTTCACATCTTCAAAAAATTAACAATAATTCCTAATATCAAATATCCATCCCATGTTCAAATTTCACATTTTATCATTTGAAAACAAATTTTCCAGGTTTTTTTTGTTTGTTTGTTGTATCAGGATCCAGAGAAGGGCTACACATTATGATTGGTTGATATACATTTTGAGTTTCTTTTCATCTTTAGATTTCCTTTCTTTCCTCCTTGATCAAATCCGGCTTTTTGTCCCTTCGAGTTTCTCAGTCTGGATTTGGCCAGTGGCACCCCGGGGCATCATTTAGCGTGAGCCACCAGCCTCTTTATACCCTGGAGGGCGGGGGTGGGATCCGATTCCGGTTTGCGTGTGTGGCAGGAGGCACGTGTGTCTGGTTGCGTCTCTTCATGTGACGTAAGCAGCTGGCAGAGCTCTGTGCAGGATGTCATCTGGCCATTTTGGTCCAGAAGGGCTCATAGGAGCAATAATCCCTGAAGCCTTACATGACTTTAATAGTTTGTTGACGCCTTTATACCAAAGGTGAGTTTGGTTGGATATAAAATGTCTGACTCATATTTAAGATTTCTAAGAAAAGAAAATACATTTCTCCACTGTCTTCTGACATGAAATGTTGCTAGTAAAGTCTGATGACAGTCTGATTCTCTTTCCCTTATGAGACGTTGTCTTTTTGTTTGGATGCCCAAAACATTTTTTTCCTTAAAAGTCTATTAATTTTATGAATATGCCTTGGTTGCTCTGGGTCTCTTTTCCCAGATCTGTGGTATGCCCTTTTGGGATACAATTTCAAACATTTTGGTATTTCAGCAGAGTTTTTATTGTTCACATTATTATTGTTACAGTTTTTAGTATTTGGCTCCATTCCTTTGGTTTTCTTCTTTCAGGACCCCTTTTCTTTTATGTTGAATATTTTTTACCTGTTTTCTCTCTCTGTCACTATGTATTAAACTCTTTTCTGGTCTCTGTCACCTCATTTCTTTTTTTTTCCTTTTTTTCTTTCTTTCCCCCTTTATTAGAGACATAAGTTTATAGAACAATCATGCATAAAATACAGGATTCCCATGCACCACCTTATTAGGAACACCTTGCATTGGTGGAACATTTGTTACAATTGATGATAGCACATTTTTGTAATTGTACTATTAATTAAAGTCCATGGTTCAACTTAGGGTTCACTGTGCAGTGTAGTCCCATGGATTTTTAAAAATATTTTTATTCTGTTACCATATATATAATCTTAACATTTCCCCTTTTAATCACATTCAGAAATATATTTCAGTGTGGATTAATTGCATTCACAATGTTGTGCTACCGTCATCACCATCCATTACCAAAAAAAAACCATTCCTGCTATTCCAAATAGGAACCCTGTATACATTTTAAGCTTTAACTTCCCATTCTCTATCCCCACCCCATCCCCTGGTAATCTATTTTCTAGGTTCTGATGTCACCTCATTTCTGAAGTCACTCTAATTATGATCTGTTTTACGTTTTGTGTCATTTTCATAATGTCTTTTATGTGTTTTGATATAACAGGTTATAGTTTTCATCTCTTGTAGACATGTCTTTCCAGTATGCTTTCATTGTCTAAAGGCATGTTACTTTCCATAAGTTACTTTTTTTTTCTTCTGAAAACTTTGTGTGGGATTTAAATGTGGTCCTTTTTCCCTCTCACTTTTGCCTGAAATTAATTTTCCTATACTTTCAGAAGAGGGAGTTGGAAAAGCTAGCTTTTCTAGCTTTATGACTAGAATTCTCCCTTCCATTGTTTTCATGGGTTGTTAAAAAATACGGCCTCGTATCCTCTGACGTTTCCTGGGTCTGCTCTTCTCTGTATGGCTCTTTTCTTCTTCTCTAGTGCCCACGACCTGCTCAATTTGATTTGGTTTCTAATGTTCTCTCCTTGGAGGGGCCTCGGCCGGGAAGGGAGCTCTGACCAGCTGGCTGGGGGCATGCCCAGGAGGACCCAGACAGCATCGGCCCCTCCAGACTTTATCCCAGACCTGGGCACTCACCTGTACATCAGAGCGTGCAGAATTCCTTCCGGTTGCGTGCCCGTTGGCTCTTTTAGGGTTTCTCCTGTTCACAGGGATGTTGGAAGCCCTCTTGCTTTTCTCCACCATCTTCCCCCCAGGCGCTCCCCCTCTTGAGACTTGTCTCCCTTCCTCTCGTTTCCGGCTCACCTTGTCTCGAGTCTTCCTGTAGGAGCCATCTGCAGGTTTTTGGTTTTACTGTCCTAATCACCAAGGCTGTTTTCAGGGAAATTAGAAAACTGTCATAATTCTACTGCTCTGTTCTCAAAATGTGCTTGTGGATTTTGATCAAACGCTACTCATATTTAAATACAGCATTACTCTATTAATCCCCTGGAAAACTGCAAGTCTTTAAAAACTGGGGGTATAATACAAATTGCTTTCTGAAAGAGCCTATATTACAGAACTTGTTTTAAACAGAAAGTTAAACTAAAATTAAGATTTTTATCTCACAAAAGTGGATTAGGATGCAGTTTTTTTATTTAAGATATTTTATGTAATATGGGGATTATTGTTCCTTACAGGTTTGATTTTTTTTCCCCCTAATAAACTCATCAGGAGCAGCTGCTTTTCTTGGGGAGGTATTCTTTGATGATTTCTTCATTTATTTTAATGCTCCTGGTCTATTCGAGGCTCTCTCTATTGTTTTTGTTTTTTGGGAATTTAAATATATATTGGGCGAGCTTTTTAGAAACACATTTACAGGAATTATACCACCCACCAGATCCTTTTCTTCCTGCCTGTGTTCCTGAGTGTCTTGCCTCGTCCTCTAATGACAAGACTGAGAAAACACCAGAGCCAACAAGGCCTCAGAACCCACAACCAGCACCCTCCCTTTAACTGCCAGGGAAATGTGAATGAGATGCTCATTCGTGACACAAAAGCCACCCCATTTACTTTGGCATACTGTCTGTGCTGTATGTTCATCTTAACTTAGAGCTTCAACTTTGAATTGAAAAAAAAAATATGTGTACTACAGTGTACCTTATTCTGAGACTGGAGGTGCTTTTAATTTTGATCCAGAAGAGGAATTGGCCGTCTAAGCTACGCGGTTAGTGGCAGAGTCTGCAGCCTACTGATAGGACAATTTTCTGGTGTCACGCTCTTGGCGGGAGAGAATTACAGGGCAGCTCCCCTTTTTGGCCCTTTTAACAAGCAAAGCCACCTGATTTGAAAAGCCCTGGATATGACAGTATTGCCTTGGCCTTTTTGTTGAGATGTGTTTGCAGACCATCTTTTTTTTTTTTAATTAGCTTTATTTATCAAAAAATAAAAAATAACTTCCAGACAAAATAAAACAAAGAAATAGGAAAAACAAATATCCTGAAATAACTTCATTGCTTCCAGTGTGCTCCTACCATACCACAATAAAATTAACAAACCATAGTCCTTCCTGAGCATTCCCATATCATTAAGATTACCCTCAATATCTTATCTGTTCTTATTAAGTATAGAAGTGCTGTCTATCTCTGGGTCCCCTACATTCTATATTCTATATTAGAGAAACATTTTATAAACACCTTTACATACAATGTATTGACTTACATTTCCACCTCATTCAAGTAAATCATATAAATCCAATTTTGTGCATATTCCATCACATGTCATTTTTTTTAATTCATTTTATTGAGATATATTCACGTACCATGCAGTCATACAAAACAAAGCATACATTCAGTTGTTCACAGTACCATTATATAGTTGTGCATTCATCACCAAAATTAATTTTTGACATTTTCATTACCACACACACAAAAATAATAATAAAAATTAAAGTGAAAAAGAACAATTAAAGTAATAAAGAACACTGGGTATCTTTTTTTTTTTCTTCCCCCATTTTTCTACTTATCCATCCATAAGCTAAATAAAGGGGAGTGTGTTCCTTATGGCTTTCCCAGTCACATTGTCACCCCTCATAAGCTACATTTTTATACAATTGTCTTCAAGATACATTGGTTCTGGGTTATAGTTTGATAGTTTCAGGTATTTACTGCTAGCTATTCCAATTCTTTAGAACCTAAAAAGGGTTGTCTATATTGTATGTAAGAGTGCCCACAAGAGTGACCTCTCGGCTCCTTTTGGAATCTCTCTGCCATGAAGTTTATTTCATTTCCTTTCACACCTGTCTTTTGTAGACTGTCTTGTTTTTAGGTTGTTTTTAAAAGAGCTTCATTGTGGATGCTTCTCCCCCCACCCCTGGGGTATTGGTTCCATCGCTGTGTCCTTGGCCACGAGGACAGGCCGACGTGGCGCAACCCGACCCTCCCCTTCACCCCTCCTAGGTGTGTGACGAGGGCTGGCACCACTATGTCCTCAACGTGGAGTTCCCACGTGTGACCCTCTTCGTGGATGGGGCGTCCCGCGAGCCCTTCTCCGTGACTGAAGATTACCCACTGCATCCCTCCAGGGTAGACACGCAGCTCGTGGTGGGCGCTTGCTGGCAAGGTAAGGGCACCCACATCCCCTCCCCTCTGACCGGGAAGTGCTGGAGTCTCCCCAGGGTCTCCCATCCTTGACCCTCCTGTCCTTTCTCTTTTTGTGCCTTTCCCCTTGGGCGACGCTGCTAGTGCCTTGTGCTAGTGCGGCTCTGTTTCGGGAGCTCAGGAAAGGTTGTTCCCAGATCGCAACAGAACCTCGCCTGGGAAGGAGCGTGGCATCAGGGAACCGTTTTATGAATTAGTCTTTTTATTGAAATGTTTACAAGGACAAAGAGGCAACATTCAGTGCCTCCTCCAGAGGCCTAGCAGTAGAGCAGCTTCAGACCTGGGGGCACCCCTGGAAAGGAGCCGTTTGCCTTTAACATGCTGCATTTGGAGAGGATTCCGTGGGAATCTCTGCCGTAAAGGCTAGGGATTGGACCAAGCACTTTGAAATATCAGTGTAAATTGGGAAAACCCAGTGTCTTTCAGATATGTGAAATGCAGAGTTTGTAAACAGCATGGATTTCAGGAAAAACACAAACAGGCTTATGATGTTCACTACCACCCAAGAGCACTACCAGACTGTGTGCTGCTGTTACAGATATATATGCACGTTATTTCACTTGATCCTTTCAGTAACTGTGAGGTCAAAGTTATTTTTATCCCTGTTTTATAGCTGAAGAAACTGGGGTTCAGAGAATTAAGCAACCTGCCCCATGTTACACAGCTGAGTTGTCACAGGGTAGGACTGAACCCACAAATTCTGCACCCTCAGGGCCCAAGCTCTAAACTGCAGAAGGGGGTTTTTAACCTTTTTTGTGCCGTGGACCCCTGTTGCCAGTCTGGTGAAGCCTAACCTATCAAATAAATGCATAGGATCTCAGGGGTAAGCAATTAGATTGAAGTATAGTTATCAGAATACTGAAAGAATAACCTTGTGAAATAGTAACATCCATGCTGCCACGTGAGCAAATGAAGGATAAGGCTTTGTAGCTGGTAAAATGATTACCTTCATTTCACCATCTTGGGAGCGTACGTGATATTTTGTGACATCTGCAGCAACCAGAGCATGATAGGAAAAAGTCTATGGTTTCTGTCGGTGACACAGTCTCAGTGCTAATACCACTGTGCTCTGTTGCCTACATTTATCACCAAATGGAAATGTTAAGTTCCAGATGTCAGTAAAAATGAACTTGTAATTTTCCCCATCCAAGTCCACGGACCCCCCCTGCTCTGTCCGTGAGGGTCTCGGGTCCCCAGCACTTGACTGTCCTGACTCTGTGTTGTGTAACTTCACGGAGTTGGGAGTGACCACATGTGCTTCCCAAATAGACTTTCTGAATATTTTTTCTCCCTAGGGAAACCTTGCACCCTGAGGTAGGTTAGAAATTTATGAAAGAACCTAATTCCCAAGACAGATTTCCTTACTCCAGGAGAATTTTAATTTCATAGTTTTCCTGAGGGTTCTCTCAAATGAAAAGGATTTAATTTTGGTGACAGTTCATCCATGAGAAAATGGAACATGAGGCCAAGGAATAAGGAATAAACAATTGGGGATCCAGGAGTTTCTTAGCTGGATAGTCTTAAAATTTCAGTTCAAGTTTGCTTCCCAAATTAAACAACAATTTCAGAATAATTTTCTAAAACATGAGAATAAAAATAGCTCTGTAAACCTAAAGGTTATTTTTCCATCCTGGGAACTCTGGTGAGAATAAAATTGCCACCACTGCCCCCCACTGCCTTCTCTCTTTATTGCTCACACCACTCTCTCTCTGCCGTCAAATAGCAGTGACTTTTTCTCTTCTTCTCACCTTTTTCTTCCTCAGCCCCCTCCACATCTTCAACCAGAAAATTCCCCGAGTCCCAAAACCAAATATAAAATCCTTTAAAATTTAATTGATGAGGATGATTCTTTTTTTCTTTGAATGAATCTGAAATCACTTTCCTTTCCAACTTGCCACGAGAGCATAGCTTTTGGCAGCAGGTTCATTTCCATCAGAGCAAAAGGTCATTTCTAACAGTGTGTTCTGGAGGAGCGGAATGGTCCTGGGCCGTGCACACCTGTGCACACCTGGCCCCACCCCCAGCTGTGGCATGCACACACGTGCACACACACACTGCAGCACACAGTGCCAGCTGCAGACCACAGAGGCTGTGCGGTGGGGCTGTGAGAGCAGAAGTGTTTCTCCTAAAACATGATGTGGAAGGTGGAAAGTCTCTGCCAGTCTGTCGGTCACTAGAAGTGGGCCTGTCCACTCTGGCACACAGCTCAGAACCCCGGATCAGGAGCCGTGGTCAGCTCAGTCCCCAGGCCCACCCCGCAGGGTTTAAGTTTCTCCTTAACCCCTGGGTCTTCCTTCCTAGTTCAGAGAAAGGGTTAAAAATGTCTGCTTTTCTCTATCTTGGAGGGTAAAGCCTAGGCAGACAGGAGTGTGTCTTGAGCTTTTATTTTGCACGTCTGCCATCTACTGGGCTTTGGGTCCTTAATGCTTTGTCCCATTTTGTCTGCACAAGGTGTCTTCCCTTTTAGCATGAAAGGTGCCGTCGGCCCAGGGGTTGGTATGTATGTCTAGGACAAGTCTCCTTGGAGGGTCCTACTTAATGAGCCCAGGTTGACGAGATCAGTGTCTTATTTTGGATCTAACCTGTGTTTCCGTGACGAGGATGCAGGGAGATGGGATTAAAGTCTGCAAAAGAAGCGTGGATGTGGGCTGGTAAATACTGCTTCTGGGAAAGGTTATCAGGTGTGGGGTATGTCCCGAAGCGGATAAGAGGGGGATTTTTTTCCTTTGTGTTTTGTATCTGGGACCTTCAAAACCGATTTTCCAGGTGTGGTTTGAAGGCCCTAACCTCTTGGTCCTTTTCTGTTGTCTCTGTCTTGCTTTTCTACAGAGTATACAGGAGTTGAAGGTGATAATGAAACTGAGCCTGTGACCGCGGCCTCTGCAGGTTGCTGGATTTTTCCCCTCCAGTTCACTGTTCTGTTTCCTTTAAAGATGAGACATTGAGTCATTGCACATTTTGCATGAAGTGCCCTAGTTGCATTTTGGTCCAAGACACCATTTGAGCTGCTTCTTAGCTTGTATCCACATCATGCTCCCCTCCTGCTTCACGGGCTTCTAGCTCTACTCATTCCTGTCCCAACTGAAGTGAGGACAAACGGCTCATTCATGCAATGCACTAATGAGTTTTTTTTTTTTATTTCCTCATCAAATTTTACCCTGATCCCATTGCATGAGGCTCCCTGCTAAAACCTCACAGGGCAGGTTTCAGAGGCTGCCTCGTGGTTCTCATGGGGCAGAACCACAAGACAGGAAATGGCTCGTTTCTAGGTTTCTAGATTTTCTATCCCGATTGGTATTAAGTTTTAAGTATATGTTTCTTAGAAGTCTCGATCCCTAGTGGCGATTTAGAGTCCCATGCCTTTATTGGGAAGTGAACTGTGCTGCTGAATGTTTGTCTTCTCCTTCAGCTTTGGAACCAAGATTAGACTCCCCTGTACCTGGGCATTTGTTTTCACTGTGACATCTTCACTGCCCAGTTACCCCCAGGGGCAGTAGACAGGAATGATGTGACTCAACAAAATAGTGGATTGTCCAAAAGGCCTTGATATGAGGCTCTGAGCGGCAGGGGGCGATTTTAAGCAACACTCCTGTTTCTCTGTTTGTGTTTGTGGAGGTTCACCCCCAAATTTGCGTGCATTCCCAGAGTAGTTCTCAATTAGAAGAAGGAAGCTGTTGTGGAATCCAGCTAGCTGGTTGAGAAGGAAGTGGTTGGAGTGACCAGTCCTGGTAGGAAGTGTCACCTCTGCACCAGGGTGGCAGTGCTGGCAAGGGCCATTACTACCAGGAGGGGGTCCTCAGGGCAACTCTTGGCTTCTGGGCTTAGAGTGGGGCACCCCCAACTCCTCCTTCCTCCAGGCCATATGCATGATCATCCACGATTTAATTTCTCCATTGCACCTCCATGTAGACTGCCAGGCTAACAGGATGGTAAGAACTAACCCGCATGTCATCCATCAAGCTGCCACCACCGGTAACACTGCATCGAAGAATGAAGCCAGCGTCCCTGGGCCACACCTCTGGTAACCTGTCACTCTTTTCCCTGCCCCAAAGGTGGTGACCTGCACATGGCCCAGTTTTTCCGCGGTAATCTGGCTGGCCTAACGATCCGTTCTGGGAAATTGGCGGATAAGAAGGTGATCGATTGCTTGTACACCTGCAAAGAGGGGCTGGACCTGCAAGTCCCTGAAGACAGTGGCAAAGGCCTGAAGGTAACACTGGCCAGGGAGTCAGCTGGCATCTCCCTGCACAGCGTTAACTGACCTAAACCGCAGCCGGGGGAGCCTGGTGGGATGAGGAAGCAGGCTGTGCTCATAAACGTCGGCATTTTAGGTATCCCTGTCACATAAGGGGGTTTTCTCATCCTCTGTGTTACTCGAGCTTTTCTCTTCCAAGTCACCTGTTCAAATCCAAATAGATCCCAAGCTGAGAGCCTCCGTGGCTTTCAGCTTCTTGCTGTTAGCACCTCGTTCTTCTCCTCTCTCCATCTGCCATGGTTTCAGGTCCACACAAACCCCAGCCAGGCAGTGGTGACCCTGGAGGGAGAGGACCTTGGGGAGCTCGAGAAGGCCATGCAGCACGTTTCCTACCTGAACTCACGACAGTTTCCCACACCTGGAATCCGAAGACTCAGAGTCACCACCATGGTCAGGTACGTCCTGGGCTTTAACAGTACACGGGTCTTTTTTTGCTAAGTGACATTCGGGAAGAAAATGTGCATCTTTTTTTAAGAAAACCTTGCCTCCCTTCCGTGAGGAAAGGTGACCTGTGGCTCGTTACCGAAACAGCTGAGCAAGAGCTTTGAACAAAGGGTGTGGCCTGTGGTGTCTATTCCCGGAACGGCCACCTCTGTTGTCCCCTCCTGGTATCTGTGGAATCTGTGTAGATTCCACCTGCATGTGCCTTCACCCCACCTGGGCTCTGGACCGGCTCCCAGCCCTGACCCTCCCTTTCTGTCTGTTTCCTGCTGGCAGGTGCTTGAACGAGGCCACCTGTGCCCCGGTCCCCCTGGTCAACAGCTACGTGGTGGTCTTACAGCCCGAGGAGCCCAAGATCAGCCTCAGCGGGGTCCACCATTTTGCACGTGCGGCTTCTGAATTTGAAAGCCCAGAGGGGGTTTTCCTTTTCCCCGAGCTTCGAATCATCAGCACCATCACGAGGGAAGTGGATCCTGAAGGGGGTGGTGACGAGGACCCCACAGGTAATGGCCCTTCCAGATGGGGTGGTGACCTTCTCCCCAGCTGGAGGCCGCCGCTTGTCTCCTGGGCTCTGGGCTCCCTTTTCAAGTGTACTTGGGGAAATTTTAATGCATTTACTGCTATTCTTGGGTCTGCTTCCTGAACATAACCCCAGGTTCCAAGTTTGCAGTCTTTGGAGCCCACTGGAGGATCCTTTCCTCTTTTCCTGGCTTCATGTCAGAATCTGAGGCTCAGCCTGGAAGGTTGAAGGACCTGGGCCTTGTGGGGAGATGCATTTTGTTCTCCCAGCCCCTGGGCACGTGGGTTCTGCTGGGGCTGGGCTGCAGTGCGGAAGGTCCCCAGCATTCTCAGGCTGCAGTGTGGGAAGGTCCCCAGCATTCTCAGGCCTCCCTGGTGGCCTTGTCCTCTTAGACGGGTAGAGCACCCCCGAAGGCTCTTTCAGCTGAGTTGAGAACCCAGGAGGAGCCAATGAGGGTGACTAGCCAGGCTGGGCCCCAGGCTCTGCTATTTGGAGTTGGGCTGTTTTTACAGTTCAGGAGTCCCTGGTGTCTGAGGAGATCGTGCATGACCTGGACACCTGCGAGGTCACCGTGGAGGGGGAGGAGCTGAACCAGGCACAGGAGAGCCTGGAAGTGGACGCCAGCCGCCTGCAGCAGGGGGGCATTGAAGTGAGCGGCTCTGGTCGGGGCCTGGTCCTCACAGGTGAGGGGCTGGGGAAGGGAAGGCGGGAGGCGGGGAGCACCCTGGGGGGGCAGGGAGGGGAGAGCCTTGACCCAGGTGGGTGTTGGATGTGCACGTAGGGACGCCCACACTTTGGGACAGGAATGGGGTTGAAGTGAGGTGCATGGAGGCACCCCTCCAAGGGGGACAGCACCCGAAATACCTTGCCTTCCTTGCCCTTGTTGGAACTTAAGCTGCAGGCAGTCTTGTCGTGTCTCTGACCCCACAGGCGTGGACACCATGGCCAGCTACGAGGAGGCCCTGCGTCGGCTGCGCTATCGCAACTGGCACATCAGGTCCTTGCTCGACCGGAAGTTCAAGCTCATCTGCTCAGAGATGAACGGCCGCTACGTCAGCAATGAATTCAAGGTGGAGGTGAGTGCAGGCTCCCACCCAGAAGGGCCAGAGGTGGTGGCCACCGTGTGCCCCGACTCGCAGCCTCTGTGTTTGCTGACGCCAGTCTCTCGGGCCTGCCTGGGACCACCTGTCCAGATCTGCTGCAGGTTTGGGATGATGGGTTATGCCTGGGGTGGGCAGGGGTTCCCTGCAGGGTTAAAAGATGAAGACTGAGGGACCTTCTGGAGGAGGTGTAAAGAGCAGGGCACAGTCTGAGGCCTCTGAGGAGGGGCAGGGGTGTTGACTTAGATCTCACCTGTGTGTGAGGCATGAGGACGCTCTTTAAGAAAGGGCAGCACCCACAGAACTGAAGGTTCTTTGTCGTTGAGTCGGATTCCTGAATGAAGTCTTGGTGCAGAGGGAGGGCTGTGGGCAGGGGGCCACAGTGGCCACCAAGACCTGCCTGGGGGTCCACCTGGTGGGGTTGGCTCAGCTTGTTCCGAGACGGTCCACAGACCTCCCGGCAGCCTCTTTCTTGCTCAGGGCTTCTGTGCTTGGAGAAGTGGACCACAGTTGTCTAGCCACAGAGCACCCTTGTCGTGGTCTGAGTAGCAGTACAGTGCACAGCTCACGGTGCTGAGGAACCAGGGAGGATTCTGTCCGAGCCATAGTTCACAGATCTGAAAGGAACTGGATGGTTGTATTTGTGCTGTCGGGTGGCTGTGGGGTGTAGGAAAGGGGCAATCTAGGCCCGTGCCCCTCAAACCGCCTGGGGTGAAGGACCAGTTGTTTGTTTTCTGACAGTGTCATGGATGGCTTCTTTTATGAAGTATGGTAAAAAGAGACTGTTGGAGCAGTGATGTGTTTCTGGGTGTTGTGGCACTAGCAAGTCGCTGCAGCTGTTTCTCCAGGCGCACTCGGGCTTTCTGTCCTTTTCTCCTAGTGCTGCGCAGAGGGGCGCTGGCCGGGGGCCTGGGGGGTCGGTGGGTATTGGCCGTGCGCCCGCTGAGCAGGCTCCGTGTGCGCCCGACGAGCCTCCCTCTCTCCCCGCAGGTGAACGTGATCCACACAGCCAGCCCCGTGGAGCACGCCAACCACATGGCCGCCCAGCCGCAGTTCCTGCACCCCGAGCACCGCTCATTTGTGGACCTGTCGGGGCACAACCTGGCCAGTCCTCACCCATTCGCAGGTGGGACCTGGGGAGAGGCCCTCTGAGGGCCGAGTGGGGTCAGCGTGGATGCCCCTTCTCTGTTCCCGATGGGGGGATGGCGGGGAGGGCACTGCGGGCACGTGCCCCGGGCACGACAGCGTTACCACCCCTGCACCACCGAGGAAGCTGGCGCCACCCCCCGGGGAATCCCCCAAGCAGCCCGCTGTGGATTGGGGTCTGGTGACCCTCTGGCTTAGGATTCGGGATCCTGCTCGGACGGTCACCTTCGTTTTTCAACCCCGCTGCAGTTGTCCCCAGCACGGCGACCGTGGTGATTGTCGTCTGCGTCGGCTTCTTGGTTTTCATGATCATCCTGGGGGTGTTTCGGATCCGCGCCGCGCATCAGCGGACGGTGCGGGACCAGGACGCGGGGAAGGAGAGCGAGATGGACTGGGACGACTCCGCCTTGACCATCACCGTGAACCCCATGGAGGTGGGCGCACGCGGGGCTGCGTGGACGGGGCGGGGGGTGGGGTGGGGGCGGGGCAGCGCCTTCTCCTGCGGGCTTCACGCCCACCCAGGTCGGCGGAGGCCCGGCTCTTCGGCTCGGTCACTGGAGGCCCAGAGAAGCCTCCTTCGGGTCACCCCAACCAGTGAGGCAGCAATGGGGCTCCCGCCGCGGCACCTACCCCGCCCGCCGCCTCTGTCCCCGCGTCTGTCGCGCGGGCGTGCGGGCGGCGATCGGAGCTCTGTCTCCTCCATCGCTGTGGAGCGCGACGCTGGCCCAGGACGGTTCCCTCCTCCGGCCCCCGGAAGCCGGACCTCGAGGCGGGTGGGTCCCGAGCTGGGCAGGGCGGGCGGGCCACCGGCCTCAGCCTCCGTGTCCTTGTCAGACCTACGAGGACCAGCACAGCAGCGAGGAGGAGGAGGAGGAGGAGGAGAGCGAGGACGGCGAGGAGGACGACATCACCAGCGCGGAGTCCGAGAGCAGCGAGGAGGAGGAGGGGGAGCACGGCGACCCGCGGGGCGCCAGCCGGCAGCAGCAGCTGGAGTGGGACGACTCCACCCTCAGCTACTGACCGCGGCCCGGACCCTGCTGCCCCGCCGCGCGAGCCCCCGCCCGCCGTCGGCTCCTGCAGCCCCCAGGACCCCCGACCTGCAAAGCCGAGCGGCCGGTGGTCCTGCGGAGCCTCCCGCTGCTGTGTCCTCCCCGGGCTCGGGGTCCGGGCCTCCTCCGCCCTCTGCCGCATCTCATGAGGCGCCGGCGCCGGGACCCCACGGCCGCCTGGACCCCCGTGCTGTCCGGAGTCCCCTCCTGGCTGGCGCCAGGCCGCGGGCACCTCCAGAAAAACGGGCCTGTGACATACATGCACAGGGGAGCAGCGGGCCCCTCCTGCTGGTAATCGTTGCTTTTTGTTTTTAAGTTTTTATTTTTTCCAAACTAGTGCATGTATAAAATGGCAGAATGGGGTTTAATATGTAGATGATTAACTGACTTTTTAATATTTTGTAAATAAATTGGTATATTGTGTCATTTGTGCTAGTGTAATCAAGGATTGGAATTTAAAGTGAAAATCAGATGACTGAGGGCAGCTGAGCCCCTCGTGGGCGCACTGCTCCGGCCACCCCACCCACGCCCCCGGACACAGGGGGAAGAAGCCCCAGGGACAGTACCCCCTGGTCTTGGTGGGGGCCCAGGCTTTGGCCGGCTGCTCAGTGGGAGGACCCAGACTGGGGAACCCCTCCTTGGCAGCTGGAAATAGCCAGCTCTTTTTCTTTTCAGTTCACCCTGTTTCTGACTGGGTGGTGTCGGGTGGGTGGGCACTGCTGGACTCTCCGGCTTATTATACACTCCTTGTACAGTAACCCAGACCCTCGTCCTGTGCAGCCTTGTTTCTACTTAATAAATGTATTTTTTCCTGCTGGTGAAATTACGTATAAATTATACAAACTGACAACTATTGTGTAAACCGTGGGACCACTTGATTTGGAGACAGCAACAGGCCTGAGTGATCCGTCGTTGGAAGGAGACGCCTTGGCCTGAAGGCAAAGCACTAGATTTTCCCCAAACTGCTGGTGATCTCCTCCCCGCTCCCCAGAGCGTGGTGCGAGGATCCTGGGCTGCTCTGCTTAGTGGTGAAGGCGAAGGAGAGAAGAACCTTCACAGTCCCAGAGTCTTCAGCCACTTAAAAATGACAACAAAAAACTCAATGTAAAACTTTAGATTTCTAAAAACTTGGGGAAGCTGCTTTTGAAAACTGTTCTGTGATTGTGACTGCGAGTGTCCAGGTGGCTGACGGTCGTCCCATGTGCACTGTAGCCAGCTCCCTGATGCGGGGACCGCAGCTGCCCTGTTCAGACAGCGGGTCAGCGCTCTCGTGTTGTCTGTAGCCACCGTGGGTGTCACTTCGCAGATGTGTATATTGTTGCTAGGTCAGGAAGTGTATAAGCTACAATAAAGTTCTGGTTCTAACTCTAGTGGAGTGTTCTAGTAGTTTTTTGGTCTTGGGTTTGTTTTTTTTTTTAATCCTGCTTTCCCTTGCTTTTTGAACAGAGAACATGAGAACATAAAAAAGACTTTTATTTATTTTTTTAAATCTGTTTTTACCTCTCATTATTCAAGGTTTCACAGAGCGCTCGTCTCAGACCACATCAGTTACATTTAACTCGTCTCCCCCATAGAGGAACAAAAATGATTTAAAAAAATAGAAAATATTTTTCTTACTAGGCACAGAGACGAACACACCCAAAGCAAAATTGCTGTGTATGTGCAACATCGGCCACCCATGCCAGGGGGCACCCAGATGCATGTAAATAAATAACATAATATATATATACATACATACACTTGGCTTTTCCTAGTTCGGAATGGGCAAGGTGCATCTAATCCAGCACACTTTGAAACAAAAGTGCAGACGAGACGGGCGCCCTGTGGGTGAAGCTGATGCTGACGGACAGACAGCAAAGCCCCCCCGCAGCCAGCCACCCCACCCACAGGGAGCAGCCCCTTCCTCCTGCCTCTAACCCCAAACTGGGCTCTTTTAAGCTGCGCACCTGAGCCCGGGCTCTGGAAGGCCTTTGAGGGGTCAGCAGTTTGGTCAGGTGGATCCCAAGCCTGACCTGTGGGCATCTAAAAACCACTTCCTGAGTCCCAGTTCCAGAGTCTGCTTCTGAAGGCTGGGAGAAGCCCAGGAATTTGCATTTTACAGCTTTGCTGACCCAGGCATTTTGGAACTGCTGAGCCAGCCTCACTGTACCCTGACGCCTAAGGCTAAGCCTGGCCCTGTCCACACTAAGTCAAATTCCACAGCATCCTGCTTCTCGCACCCGATTACTCTCACTGCAGGTTTTCAGAAGTAAACTTTTCCCTTCTGGAAAGGGGAGCTCAGGGCTTCCCCTGCTTGAAGAGGCACAGGGAATTGCACAAATTCTCTTTGACCTGCCTTCCCCTTGCCTGAGACCAGGATGAGCAGAGAGACACGCTCTAATCTTTTTTTTTAAACATTTTTAAGCACATCTTGAGGCCTGGCATGTCTTACTTCACGGAGGCTGGGTCATTTCTGAGCCACAGAGGTTCAATAAGTAGTTTGGCTATTTTTTTTTCCTTACCCGCAAACAAAATTGCTTTACAGCAAAGAAATGAAAGAATTCTCGTACCGAGTTACTTTAAGAGCAAAATGCAAGCATCCCTGAATCTGGAGGGTGCCCAGGCTTCCTCTGGGTGCCTGGAGCTCACAGTCGGTGGAGCAGACACAGGGGTGGGAAACACGGGGTGACAGGAGGTGACCCGAGGCGGGGGGTGGTAGGCACCAGGTGACCTCGTGGTCGGAGGGGTCTGGGAGGAAGGCAGGCTCCCCGGTGAGGAAGTGAGTCTTTGCTGGGTGCAGACCCAGCAGCTGGAAGACGGGCTTACGCGCCTCAGCCAGGAGCCAGACGCGGCCTTGGGGTGCCAGGGGCTCTGACACGAGTCGCTGGCGGACACAGTCCTCCCTGCTGAGCCCAAAGAAAGCATTTCCGCTTATGGCTGTCGAGCCCCTTCAACGTTCCAAGTCGTAAATAAATAACCATGAGGATTTCTTTCAGTGTAAACAAAGGCAGTTGTGTAGGTTCTTTCCCATGAGGTGCAGGTCTGGCTTTGAGGCTCCCAAAGAACGGCCGGGGGTCCTGGCTCCCCGGGTGGAAGGAAGGTCGGCCTCATCTCCAGCGCGGGGTGAGGAGGGCCGGGGGGCCGGGGAGGGGCTGCTATTGCCTGTTATCTTTGGAAACGTTGTGAGCCAGCCAGTTCACTTTGGTTTTCCAGCTCTCCCGGAGGGCTTCGTTAAACTTGACTCGGAAATGCTTGAGCGCCTCCTCCTCGGTTTTTCCCAGAGCCAGAGAGTCCTGGGAGAAAGCCATCAAAGCGGGGTCACCGTCACGGGCCTGGCCCTCTCTTGCTAAGGCACCCTTTTCTGTCTTGGTCTCCTGCCCTTCTCTGGGGATTTTAAACTCCCCCCTAGAAGCACTGAGGGAGGGGCGTGAAGAGATGGCTGCCCGGCGTCTGTCTCCTTCGGGGAAAACTCTTTATTCTGTCTCAAACTCAGGCCCTTGGACCCACCCACAACATAAGGATGCAGACTCTGGTCAGGAAGTCTCGCCCCCAAAAGCCCCTCATTTGGACGGTGGCTTTGCCTTCACTGCTGGAGGGAGTCAGTCTAGGAGGGAGGGAGAGGGGGCAGCTTCATTCTGCAAGAACCGGGCACCAAGAGGCCACCCTGGCGAGCGTCCACGGCTGGGCCATCCTCACTCCCCACCCACCCCACACACCACCAGAAAAGACACCTGGGAAAGAAAGACTTAAAAAAACAAAACAAAACATGCAATGGAACTGTGTCTAATCCGGCCCCTCATTCCATCAGTGAAAACCTGCGTCCTGTAGCAGGTACCAGGCACATCTGCAGCAGGACTGAGGCTCACCAGGGGGTCGGACTCCCAGCCCAGCCGCTGCCCACCAGGACCCCTGCTACCCCAGGATGGCCCAAGGAATACCTGCGGGTCCACCACGCTCAGAGTTTGGGGGAGGCCCTGGGAAGTCCGCGGACCCACCCACCTGGTCCTGCAGGGCTGTCCCCGGCCAAGTACCTTGAGATACTGGATGTCCTTGGAGCAGCTGAGCTCCGGCAGCCCAGCCGCCCGCATGAGAGCAAAGAGGTGCAGGAAGAGCAGCCCGTGGCGGCGCAGGATGGTGTAGGCTCTCTCGCAGTAGCCCCGGAACCTGCGGGGGGCGGGGGGCGTCTGCACCACAGCAACTGGCCCCAGAGCACCTGCCCTGGCCTGGGAAACAGGCCGGTGCACAAGGCCCCCATTCCCTCCAGCTGAACCCCAAGTCCACAGCCCACCTCCTCCTACATGACCCCCTGACACCCCCCACGGCCCCAGGAGGACCCCACAAAGTTGGGGATGGGAGGGGGCACTCCCTGCTGGGAACATGGGTGGATCCCAAATGCCTCAGCAACCAGGGGCCAGGAGTGGGGCTGAGCGAGTACCCCCCTGCACCCCACTGGGAACCTGGGGCCCCCCGCCCAGGACCCCAGGCACCCTCACCTTTCAAATTTCTCACTGTTATTCGTCTTCCCCTGCTGGATCACATGCACAAAGTCATAGGTGAGGATGAATGGGACTCGCTCGCGGTTGATTCCAAACTTGGTCTTGAAATTCCCCAGAAAGTGGCCAAAGTCAATGTGGAAGAGCTAAGGGGTGGGGGGCAAAGGCTGAAATGTCTCCAAAAGGAGGGCGCCCTGGCCAGGGGACCCCTGAGGGGACAGAGGCAGCAGCCGGGGCTCAGGCTGGAGGGAGCACCGCGTGGAGCCGGGTGCGAGACAGGCGGCCAGTGAGCCCCCGGGCAGGTGCTGCCCACCTGGCGGCCACCCACCCCGCCCCTACCTGCCCGCTCTCGCGGATCATGATGTTGTCGCTGTGCCGGTCACCGATGCCCAGCACGTAGGTGGCCACACAGTAGCCGGCGCAGGAGAGGGTGAACTCCTCGATGGCTCGGTCCAGGGCCTCCCTGGGTGGGGAAGATGGAATCTGTGGCCACGACCCTGCAGTTCCTTCTACCGAGAGGTGGAGGCGATTTCCCCTTCCCCTGACTCGGAACTGGCCTTGTGACCCACTTTGATGAATGGAACATGGAGGAAGAAGCCATGTTGGGCACGTCCCAGGGCCGAGGCCTCAGACGCCCCAGAAGGAATCCTAGGCTAGTGTCCCAAATGAGGGGAGGCCACGGCTGACAGCCAGCGCCAAGGCCATCTCAGACCCCCCTGGGGCCAGTCAGGACACCGGGTGACAGTTGCATGAGTGAGTCCAAGCCAGACCAGCTCAGACGTGGCAGATCTGTGAGCCAACAAGTGGTTGCTACCTCAAGTCCTAAAGTCTTGGGCAGTTGCTCCACAGCAATGGGTGACTGCAGTGTGGGGGGGAAGAGACCCCCACCCCCACCCAGACCTTCCCTTTCACCTTTCACAGCACCTCCTGGGGAGGACATCCGGCCCTGGGGCCTGAAACCTACCCTGGGTTCTTGGACTTGAGCCAGTTGAGCAGGGCATCCTTGTTGAAAGCAGCCGTGGCCGCCATGTTGCTCTTGTTCAACTGGATGTTGGCAATGGTGTCCGAGTGAAGCACGACTTCAATGAGGCCCGTGCGGTCCCCGGTGGAAAGGCAGCCATAGGGGGTCATCCTAGGCAAGAGGAGATGGAGGGGTGGGCAAATGCCATCATCAAGGGCATCCCCTGGCCCTGAGGGCCTCAAGGCTCCCAGAAAAGCCCCTGAAAAGGCTGTTCAAGGAGCTAGAAAGGGGAAAGCTGCTGGGGAGGATCCTGTGGCTCCTGGGAGAAGTCAGCACTGGAGAGGAGCACTCAGCACCTTGGCTAAATTCAGGTTCGCTCAGAGGGGAAAGACCACGGTGGCCACTTCCAAAGATGGCAGGAAGCCAGGGACACTTGGGGCAAAGAAAATACCAGGGAGTTGGATGCCAAACACGGAATGGCCCTCCCCACACCCCTCACCTCCCTTGTTCCTCCTGCTCGTCTCAGAACAGCCCTTTCCAGCTGAGAGCACCATGAAGCTGTCCGTCCTTCCAAAGGGACCTCTGCAGACACAAACGCTGCCCAGAGGGGCCGCCTCACCTCAGGTCCAGCCCCTCCTGCTTCCACAGGACGTCCATGAGCTGGATCATCTGCAGAGTCAGCATGTCCTGGCGCAGGTCTGCTCGGCCGGCCGCCGGGAGGAAAGGCACGACTTTGTGGTGGGGTCTCCACTCCCAGCCAGGCACCCGTGTCCCAGGACTATCTTCTCCTCTACTCTCCCTCTGGAGGTATCACCCCCAGGGCCCCCAGGGCCCCATGGGGGTGGGATGGGGAGGTCTCGGCCTCAGCAGGTTACCCCCCGGAACCCTGCCCCGCTCACCGTCCCCGTTCTTGAAGATGAGGCCCACGCTGCCCTCGCCGCCCACCTCCTCGCTGCTGTACATGATCCACAGGGGCTTCATCTTGGAGTCCATGAAGGTGCACTGCTCCACACTGCCGGGCCAGAGAGCCGGTCAGCAGCCTCGTCCGCGGGCTCGGGGGGCGGGGAGGCCCTGGCGGGGGCGCGGAGCTCACCAAACTTCAGCCAGCAGGGTGCTGGGGTCGAGTGGCGACTGCAGGTGGGAGAGGGCCTCCAGGTAGGTCTCCTGCCGCATGCACAGGTGCATCAGCTCCTTGGTCTGGGGCTTGGTGGTCTTCTGGGAGCTCACTTTGACAAAGTCATTCAGGGCCTTCAGTTTGCTCAGAGCTTCCCCCTGGCCGGGAGAAGAGGAGGGCGGCTGTGGGCGGGCTGGGGGGGGCAGCGAGCCTCGAGGGGCCCGGCCCAGGGTGGGACGCGGAGGCCCCAAGCCTCACCTGCTTCATCAGCACCTGCATGTGGTGGGTGCTGCCCCTGCAGTAAGCCTCCATGATGAGGCCGAAGCGCAGGGCCACCGAGGGCACGTGCATCTCGGAGCTGGAGGGAGGAGACGACTGAGCCCCCCCATCCCCCAGGGGGGCCACACAACCCCTCCCCAGCCCAGGCAGGGACGCCCCCCAGACCCAGGACAGCCAGACCCTGGGCAGAAGCTCCCCCAGGGAACCAGCCAGGGCCGGTCCAGATACCGGAGGTGCCAGAAGAGGAAGTGGCCGATCCTGCGGTTGGCCAAGGCGCGGTCCAGCAGGAACTTGGTCAGCTCGCAGTCCAGGTAGGACTCGTACCTGAGCACCTGCACCAGCTGCAGCAGGTACTGGAACAGCTCGTCGTCCCTGCAGGGAAGGGAGGCGGCCTGGGTCCAAGGCTTCCTGCAGGAGCGGGAGGCAGCCTGGGCCTGGGCAGGCCCCCAGGAGAGGGTGGCTCCAAGCAGCACCCACGTCCAGGCAGTCGGGGCAAAGCCGCCCTCCAGGGGAGTGGGGGAGCCCGGTGGCCCCACCGCCCAGCCGGACCCAGGCCAGCAGCCCGCGGGACGCACGTCAGTTTCCGCAGGGACTTGATGGCGAAGGAGCCCACGTGGCGGTCCGGGAAGCTGAAGTCCAGCAGCTCCAGAGCACTCAGCACCGGCAGCTCGGGCCAAGAGCACAGCAGGTAGAGCATCTGGGCGGCAAGGGCAGGGGCCGGGGGTCGGGGGTCAGGGGCAGCAAGCCCACCTTTGGGCTTGGACCAGGGTGCCCTGGCCCCAATCCACACCCCGCCCCGCCCCGCCCACCTGGGCCACGTCCTCGTGCTTGTTCCACTTGGTGACCAGCAGCAGCCGGGCCAGCGCCTCCGGGAAGTGCTCCTGGATCTCGTGGCGCATCTTCCACACCAGGTCCTTCTCGTGCTCATACAGCTCCCCGGACCCCCGCCGCTCCAGGATCTCCCGCAGCTGCAGCTGCTGTGGGGTGCAGGCAGGTGAGGGCCCCACGCCAGGCTTCCGCTGCCCCCGCCCCAGCCCTGGCCCTGAGCTCACCTCCTCCTCGGTGAAGCGTGCGTGTTCCCCGTGCCGCCCCAGCTCCAGGACCTGCAAATACAGGCCGCTCAGAGGCCCCCTGGCAGAGCCCCGGTTGGGCCTAGGACTCCTGCTTGCAGGAGGGTGGGGGGTGGGCGTGTGCCCTCACTGTGGGACCCTGGGCCGCCCCTGGAGCCCACCCACCCAAATGCCTTTGCATCTTCCCCCACCCAGTCGTGATGACCAGAAATGTCTCCAGACATTGCCCAACATCCCCTGGGGGACAACATCGCCCGGTGCTCAGACCCACTTCTCTAGAGCCCAGAGGATTCCAGAGAGTCAGGGAAGCCCCCAGGGTGCGCAATGAACCAGCCTGGGCAACTCCTGGGGTGGCAGGGACCACGCTGTGGGCACCCCATGGGTGGTCGTGAGAGCTCCCCTTTACGCCCACAGTTGCTCAGGTGGGAACCCCTCGGCCCTGGGTCCCCCACTGACCTTCTCCAGGGCAGGGTAGTATACAGGGTGGGGGGCCACCTCGGGGAGACAGATGACCAGGGCAGCAGCGCTCTCAGTGTTGGGGTTCCCCAGCACGGTCCCCATGGGGTTCAGCAGCTCCCCTTTCTCATCTGGACACAAGCATAGACAGAGTTGGATGGGGAGACACTCCCATCTCGGGGACACCTTGCCCCGAGGCCCCTTCGTCCCCGCTTGGGCAGACCTGGGACCGAGGGCCACATGTAGAGGCAGCGCTCCCCGGTCTTGAGCTGGTCTTTGTAGTCAAAGAGCATGAGGTTGGCCCAGGCGATGGGGCAGTCCTGCAAGGAACACGGCGGGTCAGCCGTCAGGGCCGCCTGCCTGCAGGGCCACCACACACACGGGGCCAATTCCCTGCAGCCGCGGAGGAGCCCCATTTGCTCACCTGCAGAGCCCACGCTTCCCTGCCCCAGCTGAGGGCTCCCACCCACACCCCAGAGGAGACCCTGATTGGGGAATGGGGAGGACCCATGTCCCATCAGGGTCCCAGCGAGGAAGCCAGCAAGGTCAGCGCCTCTCTCCCTTCAGCTGCACCCCAGCCCCAGCTTCTCGAGAAAGCCCCAAGCCAACCACACAGCACCCAGAAAGCCGGCCCTGCTCAGCGATGGGTGAGTCAGCGCGGCCCAGTGGGGTCCCCTGGGGCAGTGACTCAGCCAACCACCAACACCCCCGGCCCAGCCCGCCACTGGCTCAGGAGAGCAGGGTGCTGGCCCAGACACCCCAACACCTGGCCTGCAGCCCCGGAACCCAGAGCCCTGGCCTGGGCGGGGAGGCTGTGGTGGGACGGCGAGTGGCCCTGGGGCTGCAGGCACAGGCCGGGCCCCCGAGGCGCCACCCACCGCCTTCTTGGACTTCTTCTTGGTGGAGCGCGCCTTCTTGGCCTTCTCGATCACGGCGTACAGCGCAAAGCAGAGGCGCACCATGCGCGGCAGGTCACAGACACTGATGTCGAACTCCAGCCGCTGGTTCCACACGGGCTCCGAGCACATGCTCACCTCCGAGCTGGACACCGTCTTGCACAGCATCTCGTTGCCATGGAAGAGCCCAGCCTGGACCACCAGCTGGGGGAGGCGCGGGGTGAGAGGGCAGTGCGGGCCCACTCAGGCTGGTGTCGTCGGGGAGGCCCAGCCCCCTGCCCCCTGGGGCTCTGCTCACATCTAGGGGGTCAGCTCCCCTTCTCCTTACATTCCACATGTTTACATGGGTGGGGATCCCACTCCCCACTCCAAAGAAGGTGGGAAGATGCAGCCTGGGGGCTGGGGGTCAAGACCAGGTGGCCATGGGGTGGGAGGAAGGGGCTCATGGGCTGCATGTGGGCAGCCAAGTCCCTCTGGGCCTCAGTTTCCCCATTCAGGCTCAGCGGCCCTCCTAGCTCCTTTCATTTCCTGGAGTTGCGTTAACCCCTGTGGGTGGGGAAGGGTTTCTCTGGCTGTCTGTACACCCCCACTCCGCCTCCTCCAACTCCACCATGTTAGCTCAACCAGAAAGCCGCCCCAGCCCCCCAGAAGGGCCCTTGGATCAACCCCCCCAGGATTCTGCCAGGGGAGCCCAGACCTGGCCCGCTTGTAGAATTACCCCAGTAAAGCATGCCTGCAGGCAAGAGACTCAAAAGTCTCCAGACCCGCAGGCTAAACCCACCCCTGGGTGCTGTTCCAAGGACTGGCCAGATGGAGTGGAGGGAGAACGCAGAGCCCCCCCCAGGGGTGGAAGCCAGAGCTGCCCAGTGCAGGCACCCAGGCCCTCTGCAGCGGCCGCTGGGGCTGGCCCTCCCTCTTGCTCACCTCCTGCCCAGGCCCTGTGGCTCCCACCCCCCCTAGTACCCAGAACTCGGCGGGGCCCAACTTTCTCCGAATCGGCCCCCTGGGCCGCCGGGCCTGTGCCCTCCCCTTTCCTGTTTTGCAGCAGCTCACAAACCACCCAGGCAGGGAGGCCGGGTAATTGTGGTCAGGTGGCTTTCGGGCAGCCCTCATCTTCCTCCACATCCCCCCCCACCTCAGGCCACTGCTGCCTTGTTTGTGCAGAAAACATCCCCCCTCCTGCCCACGGGAGCTCCCTACCTTCATGCGCTCATCTGCGTTGACTTTGCTGCCCTGGACCAGCTCGATGCAGAATGGCTGCTCCAGGGACCACAGGGACACGGAGGAGGGCTGGGGGAGGACGGCCGGCTGAGGGGCACCAGCAGGGGTGGGGGCGGCTCCTGCTCAGCCCTCTGCCCTGGCCGCTGGAAGCAGGTGGCCCTGCTTGGGGGTGGGCCTCGGCCACCACCCCATCCTTTACCAGAAAACCTGCCGTGCGGACACCCTATGGGGCGCCGATGCCCTTGAGTTCTGCCTGGAGTGCAGGGGGCAGGAGGCTGAGCCTAGGAAGCTCAGAGAGCTCCCCAAACCCTCACCCGCCCCCCCAACATCAGTGGTGTTGGCCTCCCAGGATCCAAGCCCCAACTCTCAACACCACCAGCCAAGGGCTAGTGCAGGGGCACATCTGACAGGTGGGGGAAGGGTGGGGGAAGGGTGGCAGGAGGGCGATGTGGAAGTTGCCGGCTCACCTTCTTCATGGGAATGGGGGGCGGCTTGGCGCGCGGCTTTTGGACTTGGGGGGCTGGGTTGCTCTGCTGGTCCCGCAGGGCAAGGATGGAGGAGGAGTGCACCATGGTGAGGTGAGGGGTCAGCCCGCTGTGCAGGCAGCTGCACACGTACTGAGATGGGGGGTGATGAGTGAGCTGCGCCGGGGGCATTCCCACCAGCACCGGCTACTGGGAACCCCCCGTGCTGACCGTCGCTGGCCCCGCAGGCCTCCAGGTGGCCTTCCTGCTGGCTTTCCCGTCCCCTCCCACCTCGGGAAGATGGAGTCCGCCTCGTGCTGCAGCACGATCCCTGAGGGCCTGGCGCAGCAGCTCAGCTCCCCGCTCCCAGGACCCGGCCCAGGGTGGTGGGCAACACAGAAGCCAGGGGCCCCAAGCCTCACCTGGAACTGGCAGAGGGGGTAGCTGCCGTAGAGGAACTCATGCTTCCCGTTCACCTGCAGCGTGTAGTCCTCAGGCCGCTCCACCTGGGGCTGGCGGAACACCGTGGCCTTTTTCCGGAGGGCGCAGGCCATCAGTGCCAGGGGCACATCCTTGGTGGACACCTGGAAGGTGAAGCTCTCCTGGGGGGAGGAGGGCAGGTCAGTCCTCTGTCCCGGTGGGGCCTGTGGGGTTCTGGGGTGCAAGGGTGGGGTTGCCTATTGTACTGGTTTGGATGTATTATGTCTCCCAAAATGCCATGTTCTTTAATGAAATCTTGTGGGGGCAGATGTATTAGTGTTGATTAGGTTGGAACCTTTTGATTGTTACCATGGAGATGTGATCAACCCAACTGTGAATGACACCTTTGATGAGGGTATGACCTCTTGATTGGATGTTTCCATGGAAATGTGGCCCCATCCATTCAGCGTGGGTCTTTGATTTAATCACTGGAATCCTATATAAGAGCTTAGACAGAAGGAGCTTGCTGCTGTAGCTTAGAGAGACATTTTGGAGACAACTGTTGAAAGCAGACTTTTGATGACACTTTGCTCCAGAGAAGCTGAGAGGACAAAATGCCTCAAGAGCAACATTTTGAAGAATGCACAGGGGCTGAGAGAGGAGCTGGAACACAATCTGGGATCAGCAGACACCAGCCACGTGCCTTCCCAGCTGACAGAGGTGTTCTGGACACCATTGGCCTTCCTTTGGTGAAGGTACCCTATTGTCGGTGCCTTAATTTGGATATTTTCTTGGCCTTCAGACTGTAAATTTGTAACCAAATAAACCCCCTTTATAAAAGCCAAGCAACTTCTGGTATTTTGCATAATGGTAGCATTAGCAAACCGAAACACCTATTTTCCTATGTTAGGATCCTCCCGTCTTCCCGAACGCGAGCTCCAATGGGGGGGCAGGTCTTGGATGCTCCCTGCTGAGGGCCCACGGCTGGATTTGTTGAATGAATGAACAGACCAATGTTCAAATGCCGCTTGGCTGTTCTGCCAAACCTTGCGGGCACGGACACTCGCCAACACCATCTGATGCTATTGGAAGGAGGGTGAATCTGGGGGGCTCGTGGATGCCTGAGGAGCTTCACAGGGAACACGCCTCACCTCGCTGCCCTCGAACTTGACGTTGACGAGCAGAGCCCGGTTGGGGACCCGCAGGGTGCCAGCCCCCCAGCTCTGCGGCAAGGGCTCCAGCTGCAGGGGGAAGCTGTACTGCATCCAGGCCTCCCAGCCCAGCTGCTGCCGGCGGGCGGCCGCCTCCTCGCAGAACTGGCGCATCTTGGCTCGGAAGTCGTTCACCTCTGGGTCGCGCAGGGAGTCGAACTCGTGGAGGCCTGTGAGGCGGGGAGCAGTGGGTTCAGCACGGGCCACAGGGGCTGGGCCCGGGCACAGGGGGTGTCCCGTGGCCGGCCAGGGGCACCTTTGCCGATGAGGAGGCTGATCTGCGAGTTGACGAGCTTCTTGACTCGGTTGCCCTCACGGGCCACCAGGCGCAGCACCGGCAGGAAGGGCTGGATGTCGCAGAGCCGCCGCTGCTCATCCTCCAGCTCCTGCTGCTCGGCTGTCTGGTTGACGCAGGTGAACACGTAGGCCTCAGGGTCGCTGAGCATGTGGAAGAGTGGCTCGTACTGGGCGCGGTGCCACAGCACCTAGGGGGACAGCGGCTGGTCAGTTCCTCTGGCAACGGGGGTGTGGTGGGAGGGCCAAGGCAGGACCCTGAGACCGTGGGACCCCTGCTGGACCCCTTGGGCACCGACACCCGTGCCACCAGGATGCTCCGTTACTGCCCTTCCTGGCAGGGTACCCAGCACCTGCTGGGAGTAGAGTGGGTGCAGGGGCCACCCTTCCGTTACCCCAAGAAACAGCCTGGTAGGTCATGACCCTCAGGCACCCCCTGTGCACTGTTCTCAGTTCATCGTCCAGGTGGTCATACAAACCCACCTGATTTTTAAATGTTGGCTGCGAATGCAGAAAAGTGGAACACAGTGCGTGGGCCAAATAAAACCCATCTGTGGATGGTGTTCAGCTCTGGGCAATCTCACCCAGGGACCAGCTGGGGGGAAGCCAGTCCAACAGTCTGACTTTAGGACAAAGGTGTTTGCCACAGAGTGACGGAGAAGATGGAAAAGGAGAAACAGCTAAGGTGGCCACTGGGGGGGGGGGGGCGGCCAGTGACCATCCAGAGAGGCCATGAGACAGCCCAGAGCCAGGACGCAGAATCTAGGAAGCCCATTTGTGGGTAAGGGTGGGTCCGAGATACATCATTAGGTGGGGGAGAAAAACCCAAGTTGTACACATCAGGTATAATTTAAGCCCATTTTCATAAAAAATAGTAATAACAAACGTATTTATTAGTATAGACCAATGTATGGCATACTACAGTTTGCCAGCCAAATCTACCGGCTGCTTGCTGCTTGAAAAACAGCCACAGCTATTCATTTACAGATTGCCCATAGCTGCTGTGGTGCCACGTGGCGGAACTGAACAGTGGCAATGAATACCATATGGCCAGCAAAGCCTAAAATATTTCATGTCTGGCCCTTTACGCGAAAGTCTGCCCACTGCTGGGATAGATAAAAACATGAAGAAATTGAAACCAAATTGGTTCCCTTTCTCTGGGGTAAGCCTCTAGGAGCTGACATCTATATTTTATATTTCTGCAGTGTTTGAATTGCAATTGCATGCATGTATGGCTTCGATACAGAAAAATATAAGACTAACTCTAAAATAATACTTACATAAAGTTAATAACATGAACAAAGATGTCATAAAGTTAACTCAGAAATAAAAGAGGATATAAATGCTCAAAATCAGAATGATTTAACAATTACAGAGGAAAAACCCAATTCTGCTTAAAGAAAAGAAAGCAAGAAATACCCAAGAGGTTAACCGTGGTTATCTCAGATAGCTAAATTACAGGGCTTCCCCCCCTCCTTCTTCTGCTTTTCATTATTTTCCTAAATTTTAATATATCTGCATTGCTTTTGTAATGAAAAATGTAAACCTAATTTTTAAAGAGATCCTGCAGGAAGGGAAGATTAAAAACTCAAGGATGATCCATGGCTTCTGTCTGGCAGGCTCCTTTTTTTTCTGCTCCCATTTACAGCTTTCAAAATTCTGGGATAAGCTTCACCCTCAGGGGGCCCCAGGCCTGACCCAATAACCCCATACTTTGGGAATAGGACAAGCCCTTTGAAAGGCATCATGACAATATCTACCAAATACCATCCAGATGATTCACCCTCTGACTCATAATCTACCCTGAAAATTATTCAGCAAATCCGACAGCTATTCCCAAAGATGTTTACTATGGCAACAGCTCTGAAGACAAAAGGTCGGCAAGAATTCTTTAGTGGCCACGGATGGCGTGTGTTTCAAAAGATGAACGCGCCATCCCCGATGGGTGGATGACCGCTCTTGGAATCAGCACCTTCAAGTTATGCTTTGATCTAGTTAAAGGGGGACGATTGCATCTGGAATGTGTGGACCAGAGCTGCAAGGCTTTTTTCTTTTGTTTTGTTTTTTAACAATTCTTGGGTATTCTTTACATCTTTAAAAACTCACATCTGAGGATCCCAAATCTGAGAAATGATGTGTGTGAGCGTGAGAGTTTGTCCATCTATCTGTCTTTTGCTCTACGATTTCCAAGTTCCAAGTCAAGGATGTACCTGTTTGATGGTACTGAGGTTGGCATTGCGGGACACCGGGAAGTTCAGGTAGACCCCTGTGGGCAGCAAGAAGTCAACCGCCACGTTCTGGTTTTCCTCCTCGGTCCAGAATTCCATGGGGCACTCTACCCCAGGAGGCATCCTGCTCTACTGCTCACGCACCACTTGCCCTGGAAAGGAAGATGAGGCAGAGTCAGCAACTGGGTGGGTCCTTTGGAGATGCCCTCAGAAAGCGGTACGCCAGGAAACCTTGAAGCAGGAGGCTCAGGACTGGGTCTTGGCCCCTGACCCCCAAAAGTTTACCTCCCCGTGAGCCTCATCCTTCCCAGGGCAGCCAATGGCTCTACTGCTTCAGGACACGATCTCGCTGAGCTGCCTCCCATCACAGGTGGGACACTCATGGTGGTGCCCCAAATCAAGACACCCACAGACCTACGCCAAATCCTTTTTTCTCAGGAGCACACGTATCTGGGAGACCCCGCTGGGGCCACCAGCTGCAAAGCCTGCAGCAGCCTACAGGGAGAGAGTCAGGCGATCCAGGACTTGAGAAGGAACTGGAAGGCTAGCAGGTCTTTGAAACTTCCTCACCAGAAACCAAAGGGCTGAAAATTGGCTTTGGCTCGCAGACAGTTTTTGAGGTATCTCAGCCATACCATAGTACAAACAAACCCAAATACTCAAAGCCCAAAGTAAAGTAACAAAATGTTACAGGTGCAATTAAAGGAAATTGTGTATCCATTCTGCTCCCCCCTCGACCCCACCCGGGACCCTCCCCCATTTCTGTCCCTCCTTCCAGGTTACCACTACCTGGAATCTGGTTCTTTTATCATTTCCATGCTTGTTTTTATATCTTTACTATACAAATAGGTATTTTCAAACAATCTCTAATATATTTGCATGTTTTAAAACTTCGTAGGAATAGTAGTAAGTCTTCTGCAACTGGCTTTTGCCACTCAATATTATGTTCTTTAGATTTATCCACACTGATACATGTAACTCTGGTTTATTCTTTTTAACCATTGTGTGGTATCTTGGGTGTAAAGAAACCACAATTTATTTACCCCCTCATTTGTTGATAAACCTCAAGGTTTGTTTCTTTCTCTTTTTGTTGTTATTACAAATAGTGCTACAATGTATATTCTTGTATGCACACACATGGGACTCTAAATGGATGTTTGTCCAACAGAAATAGAATGGGATCCCAGAGGCAATGCCAAATTTAATAGCCACATTTAAAAAGTAAGACAGGTCAAATTAATTTTAATAATCTATTTTATTTAAGCCAAATGCATCAAAAAATACGGTCATTTCAGCATGTAATCAATAGAAAAAGTACTAGTGAGATATTTACTTTCATTTTGTCATTTAAAGTCTTGGGAATCTGGTGTGTATTTTACACTCACAGCACACTGCAATTCAGAGGCTAATTTTTCATCAGAAATATTTGCCCTCTATGGAGAGTTTATACAGTTTACAGGTGAAAAAGTAGGTTCCCCAGTCCAAGCTATTTGAAAACACATAACATGTTTTCCAATAACAATCGAGTATCAATTTTTAATTTTTAAATTAATTAAGGTTAAATGGAATCTATAAAATTTCTCTCACTCCTTTCAAGTGCTCCAAAGCAAACTGTGGTGACGGCAGCCACCCTGGGCAGCCTGGTAGAGGGCATAAACGCCTGTGAGTTGAACTGTCATTATCCTGGGCCATACGCGTCATTTCCTGAACTGAACTGTAATTTAGACAATTGCCGAAGTGTCCTCTAGAGCGGTGCCCCGGTTAGCAATCGCATCACTGTTGTAGAGTCTTACTTTCCATATCCTTGCCAAAACTCAGTATTGTCTGACTTTCTCTTTTTCTCCAATTGGACGGGTATGAAATGGTCTCTTGTTGTAATCTACATTTCCTTGATCATCCGTAAACTGTTTATCTTCTGCAAATTGCCTGCTTATAACCTTTTGCCTGTTTTTAGTGTTGATGCAGTTAAATTTATCAGTCTTTGCCTTTATGTTTCATGGTTTCTATTCATTTAAAAAATAATTCCCTTCTCTAAGCCCCATTCTCCTATATTTAAATGACTTTTTAAAATAGTTGAAAGGAAACGTTTAGTGTCAGAGCATCTGTTTTGGAGGCTCCTCCAGGCGAGCCAGGGCCTCACCCTGGGCTGGATGCAGAGGCTGCTCTGAGCCCGGGGGACGCACGCACCACCCTCGACAGCCATTTACCACCTTCGGCATTCGCTTCCTCTGGTGGGAAAACCACATCTGACTCTTTGCGAGACTGGCCAGGCCAAAGGCTTCCTTTTTTACTCAAAACTTGGGGGACAATCAGGAAGCTTGGAGAACCCACTTACAATCCTAAATATGCTTTGGCCAAGCTTGGGGAGTGTGATGGTTAGGTTCATGTGTCAACTTGGCCAGGTGATGGTACTCAGGTGTCTGGTCAAGCAACTGTTACTGCGAGGACATTTGTGGCTGGTTAATAAACCAGAAGGCTGGTTTATTACATCATCAGGCAATTGGCTGCAGCTGGGACTGATGACATCAACACAGGGTGTGTCTTGTACAGTGAGAGATGCAATCAGCTGGATTTAATCCAATCGGTTGAAGTCTTTTAAGGGAGACAGACAGAGGACCTTCACTTCTTTGGCTAACCAGCAGTGTTTCCTGAGGAGTTCGTCGAATATGTTCATTGAAGTTGCCAGTTTGCTGCCTGAGGAGTTCATTGAACATCTTCATTGGAGTTGCCAATTTGCTGCCTGCCCAGCAGAATTTGGATTCATGCATATGCACAGTTGCATGAGACACTTTTATAAATCTTACATTTATAGACATCTCTTGTTGATCCTGTTTCCCTAGAGAACCCTAACACAGGGAATAAAGGAACCCCTGTGGGCACCCCTCCTGAGAGACTGAGATGGCCTGAACTTCCAGGACTCCAGCCACAGGGTCTGGGCTCTGAGAAAAATGCACTCCCCCCCTTCTGCCCCACTCCTTGGTGCTCTGGAAATGACGCTTTCAATTATATTCACCCATCGGGGAATTGGGGAAATACTTCCACGTAAAAAGCTCGTTCCTAAAAGAGGAAGATACAGGATGGTGAGGATGGTGTGGGCAGGAAAGAATCAAATGCCAGAGCCAGTCAGTGGTGAGACAGGGGACAGAAGAAAGTGGGAACTGCTTCCCACCCTGGGGGCCCAGGACCCAGAGTGCAGCTGCTAACAAGCCTCTCCTCTGGGTGGAGCCCAGATTCACCGCTGTCTAGCAGGTCAGGGACACAGGTGCCAGCTGACCCAGGGACCTCAAACTTTAAAACCACTCCCGAAGTGCAAACTGGTGCAACCACTTTGGAACATTATTTGGCAGTATCTACTAAAGCAGAACACACGTGTGCCCTATGACATAGAAATTCCACTCCTAGCTTGACACCCAACAGAGATGTGAGCTCACGTGCACCGAAAGACATGTATTGGAGTGTTGACAGCATCACTAACAGCCCTGAACTGGAAACTTCCCAAATGCTTATTAGCAGTAGAATGGAAAAACTAGTTACATTGTGGCATCCTCTCCCAAGGTAATACTATATAGCAGCACACATACAATCATAGAGACGAATCTCACAAACACCATGCTGACCAGAAGAGGCCAGACACAAAAGATTATGTACTGCACTATTCCAATTACACAAAGAACAAAAACAGGAAGAACTAGCTATATTGGCAGAAGGGCTAGAGCTTATCCAGGAGGGGTGGGGGAAGAGTGCCTGGAAAGGAGCATGAGGGGGCTTCTAGGTGCTGGTTACTTGATCTGGGAGCTGGGACTTTTCACGAACTCGACATTCACACCCTCATTCCACTCGCACCAGATGGGTAGATGTCAATCCTGGCTACAGGACCAGCCAATCAGAGCCCTGAATTCCCCTCAGCAATGGGATTGGATGGGAGGTGGGAATGGCACTTAGGCCTGGCCAATCATTGTACATCATCTCCCCGGCCATGGTGATTCCAGGACGGGCATGTGAAAGTCGGGTCAGTCCAATGGTTTTTGACATCTGTACTTCTGCAGGGACTCCTGACTGGGGGAGCCGAAAAGATGGAATATCTGTCTAGAGCTGCCAGTATAACCACCTGCAGCCCTACAGGATGGGACCTGAGAAGAGACCAACATGGAGAAAAGCAGAGCTCAGAGAGGAGAGCACCAGCAGGTCCTAAGGATCCCCTCTGAGCCCCTGGATCCAGCCATGCCTGAAGCTAGCCTCTATCTCTGGGCTTTGCAGTTCTCTCTTGCCTTCTTTTTCTAACTTAGAGCACTCTGAGTTGGGCATTCTGACACCTGCAGCTGGAAGGATCTATTTCAATTAATACAGTAGCACATTTCATTTTTGGAAGCTTCTAGTGGTTAGACAGTTCTTTCCTTGGAAGCTGGCCTGACTCTAAGGGCTGACCCCTGATCTTTGTGCCACCATCTAGAGTAGTCCACCCTGATCACCCTTCTGCTGGCTGATGGCCCCATCAGACCTGGACTCCTCCGCTCAGACTAGACATTGCCAGTACCTGTGCCCATTCTCCTCGCAGTGCACTTTTAGACCCTTCTGCCAAAGTTTTAGACCCTTCTGCCAAAGTTTTAGACCCTTCTGCCAAAGCTTGGTACAAAGTTTGGTACAAGATGCTCCTGACGGGGCCTGATGGGTCAAGCTATGGAGGAATGTCCCGGGCACTGAGCTCCTATTTGCTCACCTAAAATAGTAGTGGGTGCCCCCTCCCCCATTCCCAGGAAGCTTTTAGCGCCCACATCACTGAGCTTGTGAGTGGCCAGCCCTCCACGTATTTTTCACAGTAAGCCAGACCCTAGCCCACAAAGGAACATTAATTTCCTGAATCTAAATGCAAGAATTCACAATTATGCTTGGTAATTTCAACACAGAGACACGATAGGCAAAGATGTGTTGTTCAATTTGATATTCTGTATGTATCACTCATTCTAAAATAAATCATTTACTCAACTAATATTTATTAAGCTCAATTGAGTGCCAGGAACTAGGCAGGGAGCTGGTAATACAGGGCTGTGATGTAATTTCACAAGTCTACTTGGGGAGGTTGTTTGGTCAAGCACTGGCCTGCCTGCTAATGTGAGGTTATTTCGAGATGGAATTTGCATCCATAATCATACATCGATGATCAGCAGGGGAGGCTGCCTGCAGCTAGATGGGAGGCTCCCACCCAATCAGCCAGAGGTCCTACAAGCCAGAACCCAGGGTTCAGCCATCAAAGCAGAACTTCCTTCTCAGCTTCAACAGAGGCTCAGCTGGGATTTCCAGCCAGCCAGCCGCCCCTGGAGAAAGCAGACCGAGGACGTCAGCATCCTCTTTACTGGTGTTTCCAGACCCCAGGATCACGTGAGCCACTTCCTCATAATAAATCTCCTCCTATGTGCAGACGCTGCTGGCTCTGCTTCCCTGGAGAACAAGACCCAAGGGCCGCTGCCCTTCATGCTGTCACATCCCAGGAGGGGCAATGTGAGAAGTGGAACGGGGGGTTTCCAGGGTGGGGGTCTGCTCCAAACTGTGAAGTCAGGAAAGCCTCCCCCCCCCAGGAGAGGACACTGGAGCCGAGGACACGGGAGGACCAGAAAGCGATGGGAAGGGTTG
>PVKY010000490.1:0-27150 GCA_004027775.1 Bradypus variegatus
GGGGGGGGGGGGGGGGTGCTTAGAACAGCAGAAAGCGATTCTCACAGTTCTAGAGGCCAGAAGTCCCATATCTGGGTGTTGGCCGGTCCCGCTCTCCTTAGGCTCCAGGGGCAGCTCCTCCCACCTCCTGCAGCTTCTGGGGGCTCACGGCCTTCCTTGGCCTGGGGCTGTGTCCCTTGTCCCTCCTGTGCCTGCCTCTGTCCTCACACAGCCTTCTCCCCCACGTCCGGCTCTGTGTCCAAACTTACCTCTTCCCAAATTAGGTCATATTCTGAGGTCCTGAGGGTTAAGGCTTCAACATATCTTTTTGGGGAGCACGAACTCACCTCACAACAGACCCCACTTAATGTGCAGGCTGCTCCCTGTCCTCTGGGGTCAGGAGCAAATGGATTTCTGCACGGCTGTGTCCCTCTCTCCAGGTGTCAGATTCTCATTTCCTCCCACCTTGGCCGAGTCTTTACTGCCCTAAGAGAGGAGGACCCCACTCCTGCCCCCCACACGGAGGGCTCAGGGGTGAAGTGACTCATCCAGCAGAGACAGAAGCTGGCCCACTTGCTGACAGGGCCCATCCCAGCCAGCTGCAGCACCTACCATCCATGCAAAGCCCAGGCCCGTGGGGCAGGGATGCTGAGGCTTGGTGGCCATTGCACCCTCCCAGAGCCTGACAGGGGCGTGAAGCTGATGGGGGGAGCGGAAGGCGGTCAGACCAAAGCTGAGACGGAGGGAAACACACGCTCCCTCGGCAGGTCTCAGCTAGGCAAGCAGCTCAGGCTGGGGGCCGCCTCTCTCTGGAGAAAGCACTGGCTGAGTCCAGATCTGAATTCCTGTCACCGTGACTGCGGACCAGACACTTTCCCTCCCCGGGCCTCAGTTTCCCCATCTGTAAAATGTAAGGCTTTGAAAGATGAGTGCTAAAGTGCCTTCCAGCTTGGAAAGCCTACTCTATCCTAGAAGAATAGATTCCCAAGACTGGAGGGAGGAGGGAAAGGATGGCACAGGGCCCTAAAGGCAGCCACCTGGAGCCCCCAGCCCAGCCAAGTGGCCATATTGAATACTGGGTAAAATCCCTTGCCATGGGCAGGCCAAGGCCACTGGCACGTGCTTCTCTGGTGAGAGCCAAAGCTGTTTCCACATAAGCGTGAGCACAGACACACACAACCGTTAAAGCAGTGGTGCTCACACCTGACTGCATCTCAGAGCCCCCTGGAGGGCTTCTTCAAGCACAGAAGCTGGGCACGTCCCCGGAATTCTGACTCGGTAGGCCCGGGCTTCCTAACAGTGGCCAGGAGCTGCTGCCACGGCTGGAATCACTTTGAGAACCGCTGGACCACAGCAAACTCCTTTTACACAAAGACTGTAGGTGGAAAAGCTAAGGCCCTGCGGTTCTGCATTTTTACACATTGGAAGTCCGAGGCTGCAGCACACGCTTCCGGGGCCTCGCCCACCCCCTCTGTCCTGCGTCACTGCAGAGTGCACTGACCCTGCTCCCAACATCCGGGTTCTGAATCTGAGGGTTCGCCCTGGGGGACTCACAGCGTACCCAGATACTCCGACCCATGGCTGATGGGAGTTGGTGTATAAACACCCCAGCTCCCGCGCCCCCGCCCCTATGACTCCAGGCACAGGCTCGCCATTTCCTGCATACCCCAGAGAGTTACCCTAACTCCAGTTGTCCAGAGGGGGACTGGGCGTGAGAACAGATCCTCCACTGGCTGTCTCGCTTCCCCACCCCCTATCGCTGTCCTCTGGGGTCGTCTCCCAAATAAGCCAGCAGCACTCACTCTTGTCTCAGGGTCTGCTTCTGGAGGTACCCCCGAGAGAGGGTACCTTAGTTTTTAATTCCTTAGTTTTTAAACATGTGCAAAATCATATGAGTTGGGAAATTTCCTCTAGAATGCTGATAATATTTTCTTTTAAATACACTTGTTACTTAGGGAGAATTTTAGGTTTACAGAAAAGTACAAAAGCAGGCTGGGTGTGTTTTTAATAGTACATAGCGATCATGACAATGGCGGCCTACAGCTGTAGAACACATAGTAGGATCTGGGCCTGTGCCAAGCGCTTTATTTCACAGAATCCTCTGACACCCCGAGGCCAAGGATGCTACTGTGGCTGGCGCAGGACAACGCCAGAGCTCAGGGAGGCGGAGGCACGGCATGTGACCGGCAGAGACCTCTAGGGTGGCACGGTCCATACACGGGGCCACCGGGCACTGGTCTGAACTGCTGTGCCAGAAGCTTAAGACGTGCCATGGATTTCCAAGATTTAAAATGGGAAAGAGAAAATAAACTATCTCACTAATCATTTTAAAATATTGATTCATGTTGAAACGATATATATTAGATATATTGGACTAAATCAATATATTAAGATTAATATCATCTGTTTCTCGTCATTTTTTTCATGTGACTACTACACAATCTAAAACCACACATGTGTTCACATTCTCTCTCACTCAGAGCACACGGTTCTAGCCCCATTTGGAAGATTCTGGAGGGATTCTCTAGGAGCCGGCACAGAGCAGGCACTCAGCAAACATCATGGGATGGATGAAGGACTCCTAAAGTGAACCTAAGTGAGATAAAGCCACTCCTCCCAAGGCAGGACTGGCTACATAACTGGCAGGGCCCAGTGGAGAGTGAGAACTCAGGGCCCCTTGCACAAAGCTTGTTAAGAATCTCACGATGGTGAGGGCAGACCACGGAACCCAGCATGGACCCGTGACTGCCCGGGTCGCAGGCCCAGGAAGGCAGCCCTGTCCGAGGCCACACGGTTGATAAGTGGCAGAGCTGGGAGTTGAACCCAGGGAAGTGTGCCCGGACCTGGGGGAGGGCACAGGGAGCACCGTCCTAGGAACAGCTGGGCTAAGGGACTGCAGCCGAGAGGCGAGGGATGGGTCCGGGCTGGGTCCCTGTACACGGAGCCCTGGGCAGCTCTTGGGTGTTCAGGCCCCCGGGAATGATGGTTATCTGTGGACCCCTGGGCTTATGAATCTGAGCCCCTCTCCCCTCCCATTCTAAGTGGCTCTCTCTAACCCAGCCATTCTCGGTCCTCTGAGAATCATCTGGAAAGATTTAATCCCAAGGAAACACCAGACATGCCCAAAGTGAGGGACAGTTTACAAAACCACTGACCTGTACTCTGTTCTAAAGGGCATTTTTAGGACGAGTGGCAGTATTTGAATAAGGCTGTAGATTAGTTAAGAGTACTGCCTCAGTGCTGACTGCCTGCTTCTGATAAATGTGCTCTGGGGTGTTAATGAGTGTCCTTGCTTTAGGAGCTACACACTGAACTATTTGGGGGATAAAGGGGCATCATGTTTGCAACTTATTCTCAAATGGTTCAGAGGGAAAAAGCAAACAAACATAAATATGAAGAAAGAGAAGAAAAAGACAAAGAAGTAAAATGTTAGCATTTAGGGAACTGAGGTAAAGGGTATATGGAAATTCTTTGTCCTATTCTTGCAACTTTTCTCTAAGTCTAAAATTATTTCAAAGTAAAGAGTTTTTTAAAAATGACTGATGCCTGGGTCACACCCCCACCCCTGATATTTGGGTTTAATTGGTCCTGAGTTAGGGCTTGCATATCAGGAGTCATATGAGCTCGGCAGCAACTTCCCAGGAGCAGCCAGGGCTGGGAACTGCTGGTCTGCGTGGGACTGAAGCTTTTGATCAATGCAAACCTCAGCAAACCCAGAGCACGCTCCAGGTCACTGGAGTCATTCACCACCAGGGAAATTCCAGCTCTCTGGTTTTGGAAGAGGACACGCAGCCACATCCCTCAGAAGAGGGGTCAGGAAGGATAGTTGTAAGTGACCAAATCCTGGCTGTGTGGCCTTGGGGAATGTTCTTGCCCTCTCTGGGCCGTTTCTTTCCCTGTGAGGAGGGGAGAAGGATCATACATATCTGCAGTGGCTTGCATGGTGCACCCAGAACTTGTGCATGTGCCCTTATTTGGAAAAAGGATCTTTGCAGATATAATTAAGCTAAGGGTCCCCAAAGAAGCTCCTGGAGTATCTGGGTAGATCCTACATTCAATGACTGGCGTTCTTCTAAGAGACCCCAGGGAGAAAGACACACGGAGGGAGGCCACCTGAAGAAGAGGCAGAGGCTGGCGGGATGCGGCCACCAGCCAAGGAGCCCCTGGAGCCCCCAGGAGCTGGAGGAGGCAGGGAAGGGGCCTCCCAGGAGCTCCGCAGGGAGTGGCACAGCCCTGCCCACAGCTGGATTTGGTACTTGTGGCCTCCAGGACTGTAAGGCAATAAGCGTTTGTTGCTGTAAGCCCCCAAGCTTGTGGTTCTTTGTTACAGCAGCCCCAGGAAACCCCCATACCACGAGACCGTGTCGATACAGTTCCTGGCTAAGGCGGCTACTTCCAATGTGGAATTACAGCATTTTCCTCTGAGCCGGTGGTTGAAGCAAGGACCCCGGAGCCAGCCGGCCCGGGTGCACGTCCCGCACGCATCCCAGCTGCACTGCCCTCTGGGTCTCAGTGTCCTCACCTGCGAGCTCAGCGACCCCCAGACCCCACTCGGGGGCTGCCGTGGAGGGGGAGGGCTCAGGGCAGCCGCCGCACGCAGGGTTCCCCGCAAGAACAAGCCTTTGTCTTTACTTTTGACTCAGTCTTTCCCACATCTGGGAGTTTGTCCAAAGTAGCAGCAGTAATAATAATGATAATAATAATAATAAGACCAGAAAGCAAAGCTGTTCAAAATGGCGTCACGCACACAAGCAGAAACAACCTGAAGACCAAGTCTCAGCCGGATGCAGTATAGAACTGTGAAAACGACGCTGCCTCAAGACATACAACTACACAACCACGCATTAAATACAGATCAATCAAGCGGCACACACAGTTGCACCTCCGCCCCCACCCCACCAGCGCTGACAACCAGGTGGAAGGAGGGCGCCTCGGGAAGTGCGAGCTGTTAAAGGGGCGGGGAGCGGCGGGGCACACAGTAGGCGGCTCTGTCATCTCCTTGGATGCAGGTCTCCCTTGCAGGGAAATAAAAACCAGGCTCCACGGAGGAGGGGGCTCGGGCGTTGGGGCTGGGCCGGCCTTCCGTCCATGTCCCTCCTCCCGGTGGCCTTGTCACCCCCAAAGCCAAGGCAGGGTGGGGCTGGGGAGGGCAGGGTGCTGGCAGTCCCAGCCCAGTGAGTAGGCTCCAGAGGCAGCGATGCAAAATGGACGGCACAGGGGCACTTAGCTCCATGCAGGGCCCAGGCCCGGGAAGGCAGTCCTTGTAAAAGCCCTAGCCCCTGAGCACTTAGCTCACTGCCTCTGCTTTCAGACCTTAGGCCTCCTGGGGAGATTATGGTGGTGGTGGGCGTGTGGCCCAGGGACCCTTGGTTGCTTTGTTTACTTCTCCCCTGGGGCCCCAGCCTTGGGCTGGAAGGTTAGCGGCCCCAGAGATGCCCCCAAGGGCTCGGAGGTAGCCCATGCCAAGGATGTCCTGAACCCCTGCCAAGTGCCAGGCCTGGGGAAGCCCACTGTGATGGCTAAGAGAAGGGTCTCCGGTCTACAAGGGCTCAGTCTGTGGACCTAACCCCTGGCTGCTCCCAGATCAGCTCCCACCCTCGTGGAAGCCCATTTTCCAAGTGCCCAGCTCTGGGGGCTCAGAGGGATCTTGCCCTGGAGGGCGAGCAGTGTTTATGCCTCTCCAGCATCCCATCCCCACTTCAGAAACCAAACCCTGCTTTTGTCCAGAGGAGCTACAGCTCCCTGCTTGCAAGCAGCCTTAGGGGAACTGTCAGTCAAGATGCCCCCCTCCCTGGCCAAGGGGCGGGCATAAGACCTAGGCTGCGCCAATCAGATGCTCCCCCAGAGCTGCCTTAGCCCTGCAAAGGGGCCTGAAGAAATGTCCCTTCCTCCTGGCCTGTGCCTACCCATGCCTTGTTAACTTATCCCATGGGCTCCTCCATAGCTTTCCGGCAAATTCCCTCTTGGTCAGGTTAGCTGGTATCAGTTACTGTAGCTTGCAACCAGAAAACCTTCATGCTGTCTACACCTCCAAGGATGGGCTGTACGGCCAGGTGAGGGAAACGGTAAGATGGACAGCAGCAGCTGCTCCCAGGGACAGGACTGAGTGCCGGCCCCAGGCCAAGTGCTTGGCTGCACCTTGAGGGTCCTCCCAGGACCCCTCCTTACTGATAAGGAAACTGAGATGCTTGCTCAAGGCCCCACAGCAAGGGCAAGGCCAGACCCAAACCAGGCCGCCTGATTCTGAGGCTCAAACCCGTCGGCTGCAGGCCGCCCTCCCTCCTCAGGTGGGCACCAGGGGGGACCCTTGGCCCTGCTGCGGAGAGGACAGCAGGAAGGCTCCACGAACGGCAGACCTGAGCTCTGTGTGACTGAGCTTTAGAGGGAACGGCGGGTACGAAGGGGCAGTGGGAACAGATGGTGGTACCTGGAGGGCAGGTGGAAGGGTGGGATGAGGTCAGCAGGCAGGGCCTTGGGCGGCCGCTTAGAGTCCAGCTATCATCCCACCGGCAATGGGGGAGACAGAGGGACTTGGGCAGGGGAGCGGAAAGGCCACAGAAGGCTCACTGCTGCATGGGGAATGGAGCAGAGATGAGGGGAGAGGCGGCCAGTGCCATCTCCCAGCTGCCGGGGAGAGGCCCCAGAGACATCCAGACGCAGGACCAGGGGCCAGTGGGCAGTGAGTGGACCATCCAGGGAGACTCCCGGATTTCAGGCCGGGGAGATGGGGTGAGGTGGGAGAGTGAGCATTTGTACCCAAGATGGGGGCCAACAGGAGGGACAGCAATGGGGTGGGAGGTAGGAGGTCTCAGTTTGGGCCATGCAGGCCCGAGGGTCATCCAGGCACTGGACAGAAAGGTCTTGAGCAAAGGTCGGAGGTCCAGGCTGCCTCTGCCAGCAGCTAGCACACCCCTCAGCAGGGTGGCCCAGAACATTCTTCCTGTTTACCAACCCAGCAGGTAGGCCTCCTATCTCAGTGATAACAGGCCCGCTGGCTAAGTCTGCAGGAGGGCAAACACCCCCAGTGTGTGCTTGGCATTTTCTTCAAGGGCCTTGTTGCCCTCTTTCTCTTGACAGTCTGGAATTAATCACTCTGAGGGGAAACTGAGGCCCAAGCGGGGCACTGCAACTTTCCCATATCACTTAACTGCCAGTGAAAGAGAAGGCATGGAGAGCACAGAGTCAGCAAGCATTAATAGAGCACCTACTAAGTACAGGAGTGCAGTCAGCAAGCTTTAATAGAGCACCTACTACGTACAAGAACTCAGAGTCAGCAAGCATTAATATAGCACCTACTACATACAGGAACACAGTGTCAGCAAGCATTAATAAGCACCTACTATGTGCAGGAGCTCAGAGCCAGCAAGCAATAGTACAATGCCTACTGTGCTAATAGGTGCTGCCTTAGAATCTTAAGTGATAATGCCCGTTCCTGGTGGGAGAAGGCAGAGTCCCCCTACCCAGCTCCCACCCAGAGGCAGCAACACTGGGCCTCAGGGTTTACCTCCTCTGCCTCCCATCTCTTTACCCCTCACCCAGGGACAGCCCACAAGAGCTCGGCAGGAGCGCCTTACCTTTCAGGCAGGACAGCTTAAGCCCCATGGCGGCACCTCTGCAGTCCTGCAGAGAGAGGACAACACTCAGAGAGGGGAGACTTGTTTTGTATTTGCCTCATGTGACCAGGTCCCCACCCCAGGCCCTAATGGTGCACAACAGGAAGTAGTGGCTGGCAGACCAGCTGAGGGAAACTGCAGGGTCACAGCACCTGCCGAAACATCTGGGCTGAATTTGCTCAAAGATGGGAGTCTGTGCTGGCAGGAGATTGTCAGGTGCAAAACTAAATATACGGGAGGCCCAGCTGGCGGTGGCTACTGTGGGGACAGTGAGGTTCAAGGTGAGGGTGTGGCCAGGGCTGATGGGGACAGAGAAGGGGGACTGGCCTCAGGGACCACGGAGACCCCTGTGCCGGGCTACGGAAGTGGCTCGAAGCCACTGGGTCTGCGGCACCTTTTGGTATACCCCAGCGCCCGTCTTAAAATGCAGATTCTCTGGAGACCTCACAGATTAGTTTATCAGGATCACAGTCACATGTTCCTCAGTCCATGGGCCATCAAAGCTGTTCCCACCAGTGTTCCCAGCAATGGCCCTGCAACAGGCAGCACCCTTAGCATCTGAGTGTGTGATAAATCAGGTAGAAGCCACTGCTGTCAGTGCTTGACTACCTGTGCGCGCCCTTGACATATAACCTCGTGACATGCCCAATGCCCAATGAGGTGCTATTACTGTCCCCATTTACAGATATGGAAATCAAGGCTCAGAGAAGTGACGTGACCCACCCAAGCTCACACAGCTTCCTGGAGTAGCGGAGCTGGGGTCCAAACCAGCCTGCCCTGATCCCCAACCCCTTCTTGGATGAGAGGCTCTTGTTTCTACCTTGAAGACACTGAGCTCCCTCCTCCACTCATGAAGGCCACTTGGGTGCCAGGGTGGCAGCAGAGGGGGAGCAGGGACTCCGACTTGGGTGCATGACCCACCAAGCGCCCACTCTGAGCTCTGCAATCCATTGCCTCCCTGTTTTGCACAGAGGCTGTGCATCCCCATCCAATAGCTGAACGCAGTGGGGATCTGCGGCCGGCTGATTCCTGGGGGAGGCAGGGACACCCCGATGGTGACTCTGGCTTGAGGACTCCCCAGCGGCCTTACTAATGCTCCCTTAGATGGCCCAGAGTCCAGGAGGCTCCACCATGCACCAGGGTCAGGTCTGCATGCGCTCTCCCAGGTGTGCTCCCTGGCATAGCTCTCGCACATTTCCTCTCCCGGTATCTGACCTCAGAAGACCCAAGCTGGGTGGACACGAGGCCAAATGGGGCCCTGAACTTGAACTGAAAGGCTTGGTCTAGAGGGGGTGACAGCCAAGCAGACTGACTCAGACAGAAGGCATGGGGAGCCAGAGGAGGCCAAGTGGGGCCAGGAGGACCAAGGAGGGCCCCCACTCCAGCCTGGAGGCATCCCTAACACAGGCAGGAGTTAGCCCAGAAGGGAGCAGGGAACAGCTTCCCAGCTGGCAGGAACAGAACCTGCAAAGCTCCAGAGGACAACAAGGACGTGGTCCCTGAGAGGAACAGAGCACTGATGAGGGGAGCTGGGGGTGGGAGGCTGGGGCAGGAAGATGGTGGCCAGAGGCCAAAGTGAGGCAGGGCCTTGGGGAGACTTGGGGGCCCGAGTGCTGGGTTTCAGTGTTATTCTGAGGGCACTGAGGGCAGGTCTGCGTTCTGGAGGGCTGTGCAGATAACGGAGTGCAGGCTGGACCAGCTCAGAGATGCTGGGGTCCCCTGGCCACTCTGTGCAGACTGTGCTCCTGGACCAGCCGCGTCTGCGCCCCTGGAGCCCGCGAGCAGCGCAGCATCTCAGCCCACCCCAGACCTGTGTGTATTTCATCCAGACCCTGGAGACACGTGTGCCCATCTGAGAAGCTCCCCTCCAGGCAGCAATCAAGGACCCTGAGTTCCCAAGACTGCGGGGCAGTGGGAGCACAGAGGGGGAAGCAGCTGGGAGTCTGGGGGAGGCATTTGGGGGGCAATGGCAAGACCCCAAGAGGAAACATTTGGAGAAGGGGACCTGATAAAGACTTCAGTTCCATCTGCATTGGATTTGGGGAGCCGGAGGGAGACCCCACTGGAGACATGACCAGGCGATGGATGGGGGGGCTGGGACATGAGCCACGTGTCTGGGCTGCAGGGAGAGCGAGGGAGGGCCGAGCTGCTGCTACAGTTTGCGCCCATGATGGCGAGGAGGGAGGCAGAGCTTTCCAGCTGGGCCTTGCTACTCAAGAGCGGGGTCCGCAGGTCAGAAACCACCGCGTCAGGGGGAACCTGTTAGAAATGCAGACTCTCAGGCTCCACCGGAATCTGCATTTTAAGCAGCACCCCAGGTGACATATTTCAGCTTGAGACCTGCCAAGCACTGGCCACCGGCCTCCTGGGATACTTTTCTAGCATTCCAATGCCTGGGCCCCACCTCGAGATTCCAGGGTAATGAGTTTTGGGTGTGTCCAGAGCATTGGGACTTTTCAAAGCTCCGCAGGTGATTCTAATGTGCAGGACTCAGAGGAAGAGGAGGGTGTGTCCTTCCTCAGGGGAAGAGGAGGGGCTGCGGAATAGGGAGAGCAGAGCAGACCTGTGGGAGTAAGAAGGCTCATTTCTCTAGTGCTCACTGCATGCCGGGAAATTGTCAAATGCCCTTGATGTGTATTCATGGCTACTTCATCCTCAAACAACCCATGAGGTGGGGCCATTCTGATCCTCATTTCACAGATGGGGCACAGAGAGGTTCGTTAACATGCACAGGGTTGTATGGGTAGCAGATGAGGGAGCCGGGATTTGAACCCGGCTCCAGAGCTTCAGGGGAGGGTGGAGGAGACCCGACTACCATCTCTGCGGCCAGCCGTCCCCAGGCTGGGTCTCCCATCTCTAGGCCGTTGGGATCATCAGCACAGAAACCACAGACCCCTGAGCCCCAGGACCCCGGATGGCCAGAATTCTCCAGCTTCTCTGGACTGGAACCTACCGCAAGGAAGACATTTCACATCACAGTCTACTACACACACCCATAACCGAGAGAAGCTCAGGGCTACGCACTCTGATTTTCTAGTCTGGTCTCTTCTACTGTGTCTTATGAAATGAGGGCTGGGATCTGCTTTAGAACATTCCAGTAAAACAATAATGACAAGCAGTGGTTTAGGGAGCAGGGAGGAGAGAAAATGGCAGGTGGCGGGATTTTGCTCACCCTTGAAGCTGGAAGATGGGAGTTCATTACATAATTTTGTGTTTGAAGAGTAATAGAAAGCTCAAAAGAAGAACAACTGGATATTAGATGACAATACGGGATTAATGTTAAATTTTCTGATTTTGATCTCTGTACTGTGTTTTGTAAGAGACAGTCCTTGCTCTTAGGAAATATACCTAGAAGTGTTTGGGGGTAAGGGAGCATCGTTTCTGCAACTGAACTCTCAAACAGTTCAGCAAGGAGATGATAATATCTATGTATATGTACAGAAAGAATATAAAAGCAAATGTGGCTAACTGTTAACCTCTGGTGAAGAACATACAGGATTACTTTGCATTCTTGCAACTTTTAAGTCTGGAACTATTTCGATATAAGAAGTTAAAAAAGAAAAGAGAAGCAGTGGCCACAGAGACAGTGGTGGTATGGCAGCTCAACAGGAGCGTACGTACCCCAGCACTCAAGACCAGCTTTCCCACAGCTGCCCTGGGAACGCAGCTCTGTGCATCCAAGCCCGTTTTCCTGGAGACGGCTATGACGGCAGGGGTCCCAGTTCCAGGGAGCGCAGCTCTGGCCAAGAGAAGGCTCTGTATTAGGCTCTGCCAGTCAGCAGCATTTCTCAGCAGTTATCCTGAATTGGTGGTTTTGGCCCTCAAAGCTGTTTTGTAACTTTAAAAATACCAACTCGGAAACTCCAGGCCAAAACTAAACGACCAAGACAAGACACACAGCTTTAACCTCCTCTCTGGGCCAAATCCCAGCCCAGCCTGCATGGACTGGGGGACCCAGGAGGGGCACGAGCCCAGATCCAGGTGGCCACGCCAGATCAGGCAAAGGGAGAACTGAGGGTCACGTCTTGGTGCTGTGAATCTATGCCAGACACCTAGAGCTTCCAGATGGAAGATTTCCACAAAGCTAGTTTTCTTATCACAGTGCACGTGGCTGTCAGCGAGATCCTGCCTCTCCCACAAGGACATGACGAGGATGGGACAGGGCCTGGCTGGCTCCCGTCGTCACCACCACCACCACCACCACTGTGGTCACTATGGTAAGGTGACCCTCCTATGAGGGGCTGCACCAAAAGACCACTAGGGGCATCGCTGCAACACACTCCCCAGTTCCACACAGTGGGAGCCGGTTCTAGGGGGAGCGGGCCCTCCAGCACTAGATTCACGGGGGGCTGTGCACAGAGCCTGCCCACTCCCTCTGTGATGGGGGCAGCTGAGCCCCTGCCAAGACGACAGATGCTTTCGAGGGAGAGGGCACCCTTAAACGGGCTGAAATGTTTGGGAAAGGAGGAGTTAAAGCATGGGTCTACCTCTGGGTGAACGTGAACTGCATCAGATCCCTAACTGTGGGAGTGGGGGAGACTTTTACCTTGAACCTTACCATCGTTATCATCATGCTAATAACAGCTAGCAGACATCAAGCGAATGTTTTCAATATGCCAAGTCTCGCAGAGCCCCTTATGGAAATCACTCCACTGAACCCTAAGAAGACCCTACGAGATAGGCCTTATTACTACCCCCTTCACAGATGTGGAAACCAAGCTCCAAGGAGTCCAAAGCTGGTAAGCTTAGCTCTGGCCTGTGACCTCCACGGCCCCAGGCCTTTAGCACCGCCTCGGCCTAGAATTCCACGTTCTACAGGCCACAGTTCTGCGTCCTTCGATTTTGTCATAAGCAGAGATATGCATACTTGTAATTAACAAATAAAAATTTAATGGGCACCCTTAGCTGGGCGAGATGGTAGAGAGCAGTCAGACCCATGAGGACTGCTAGTTTAGGTAAACACGTTTCCTCTCTTTCACACATTTGCAGGAGTGTGAAAAACCTCCCTTTCATACTGAATTGGGCTCTGTTTATGCTCCCTTTGAAATATCAAGATTGTTAATTATTTGCACAACAGCTTGAAGTAGAACAGGTTTTTTCTTGCACTCGGGCATAAAAATCCCCCTACTGACAAATGGCCCCGGGATTCTCTGTGGCAACAGCGGCGGGCAATTATAAAAACGGACTTCCTCCTACAGGGGTCCACCCCCCTCGGAGCAGCGGTGAGACGGACGGACGGACGGATTTCAGCTGCTCTGCACGCCACACTATGTGCTCTAAGCACGCGAGCATCTCTAGAGAAAAGGATGTGCGTGGCCAGGTTGGCTGTTACTGTTTCCACAGCAGCCTACAGGCAGGAGCCACAAACTACCAGCCCACAGCTGTGACTCCTGCAGCTCACCCCGTGCAGGTTTTCAATGTAGAGAGAAAAGACGGAAGCAGCTGAGCCATAGCACTCCCGTGGGAGACCCAGACCCACCCACCCTCCAATGTCTGCTGGCTCCAATGTCTGCGGAATCCGTTCAGTTACTACATCTGCGGGCCGGAACCGTACAGTTCTAGAGCATGAAATAAACCCTTCCTGGAGTGAATCATGCAAATCTAGAGCTAGAAGTGGCTGTCGAGAGTGGGCAGATAAAAATACAGGATGCCCAGTTGTTGCATGGATGACATCCTCATGCTAACAAATGACACACTGGCTATCTGAAATTCAAATGTCACTGGGCATCTTGTATTTTCGTTTGTTAAATCTGGCCACCCTACCCAGAGGTCGTCTGAGTCTTAACGCCAGGGTTTTCCAGAGGACGATGTGAATGGCAGTCAGGTTCCTTTAAGGACCAAGGAAAGCACAGAGGGGAAGTCACAGCTGAAGAATGTGGCAGTTCGTCAAGGTGGGTGGACCAGACGGAAGGTGGTTCAAACCCAGCCAGGCCCGCTCCTTAGTTCTGCTCCTGGGCTTACTCAAGGCAGGCGCAGGGAGGAGAGCAGGCAAGAGAGCACGACGGGGTCGGCCGGCCGTGCGGGCGCCTGTCAGCGTTCTTCCTTCTTTAGAGAAAGCACTCTCTTCCGTAACAGGATTAGGATTCCTGCAATTCCGGCTAAAGGGACTGTGCTGGGAACAGAGGCCTCCCGAGCTGGTGCACAGCTTTCAGCCCCCGGAGCTGCAGGAGACGCAAGCCCCTGCCGGGATGGGGGCAGCTGCCCGACCACAGCATTTCACAAGGGAGGCGGGGCAGGGAAGGGGTAGGGTAGGTGCCCCCCGAACCCCCCTCCCGCTTGTCTGCTTCCAGGGCAGGGTCTGGGGACACCTGTGGTCCAGCCTTAGCCTTCCACAGATGGTCCAAGTGACCCCTGAGCAAAATATTTGTCCCAAACACTTGGGCCACTGTGTGATAATTCATCAAATTCCATGCTTACGATCTACGCAGCTTTCTGCACATTATACATCAACAAAATGCCCATTAAATGTTAGAGGCGTCCTGCTAGAAGCCAGGTCAGCGGTTACTCCAAGGGGGGATGGTGCTTGGGAGGGGAGGGACAGTGGGCTGGGGAGGCAGGAAGGGGGGTGCAGCAAGGGGCTGTCCCTGTGGAGCAGGAAACCTGTCCCTTGATCTGGGTGTGCACTTTTGATGTGTTCACATTACTGTATGTAATTATAGCTTCATAATTTTTTAATGGGGGGGTGTTCTTGGTGGCCTCCCTGGGCAACACAGATTCTTCAGTCCAAGGGTTCAGTGTTCAAGCCCCGGCTTTGCCACTTACTACTCACAGTGACCTGGGGTAGGTCGCTTTGCCTTTACAAGCCTCTGCTTCCTCCTCTTTCGAATGGGGTAATAACCAAGCGAGCATCGCAACAGAAAAGGCAGGAGGCTGCGCTGAATAAGCCTCAGTAAACATTAAACTTCACTTGTTCACTCCGTGGCAGCAAAGGCCCCACTTCAAGTGTCCAGAGGCGTCTGAAGCTCCCTGCCTGTGTCTCGAGAATATTCTCTCCGCCCGTCTGCAGTGCATCCCACTAGCCTACAGAAGGCACTTCCAGGGAGAGGAGATTAGGCCATGGAACTTTCAGCCTCCTTGGGGCTGGCTGCAGGGATTAAATCTTTCCAGAAATACACCGCCTCTCTCGGGTCCAGAGAAAAGAGCACTGAGGGGGATGGGACACAGAACCCCAGATCAGTGTGGCTGGGACAGGTAAGGGGGTGACAGGTAGGGATACATTCCAGAGGCAGCCCAGGCCAGGCCAGGGGCCTTTGGGAGGTCTCTTTGTGCAGGGCAAGAGGGCTCTAGAGTGTCCCAACCGGGCACACCTCTCTGGGTCTCAGTTTCCTCATCTGGAAGATGGGGTGTTCTGAGAAGGCTGGACCGTTCCCAGGTGCCTTCTGCCCCCACTGGTTTTCAGGTCCTCCTGCCCTCCAGGATCCAAAGGCCTCTCCAAAGATTTTTCTCTTGCTTCCATCTCGGCCCAAAGGCCAGAGGCAGTTTGAGAAAAGGCTCGCGGCCCTTAGACCCCGCCCACCACGCTGGGCGCGCGGAGGGCTCCCTTCTTCCTGCGCACCGAGAGCGCGGCTGGCCAGCGGCAGGCAGGCGCGCTTTCACACTGGTCGCCTTTGTGGCTGCAAACCGGCTTTGATGCCCGGGGAGCGGAGGGGGCCCCTAAGTGAGGCGGGTCATAAATAATATAGTTTGAAATACTCGATAGAGGGGAAATGGTTCCGGCCGAGGCCTCCTGCCCCCACCCGGCCGGGCTCCTTTTCAGCTTTCAGGAAAGGCATTCCGCTCGGTTCCCGAGGAGCGGGCGCCCCTGGGGTCTGCGGGGGTGTCAGGTGAAAGGGGGCCGGAGGCTTCCGCGCGGGGACACACCCCCACCGCCCCGAGGAGGTGGACCCACAGCCGGAGGGGGCCAACTTTCCCAAAGCCCTCGCCTCCGCAGCAGAGTCTGCGAGAAGTTGGGGGGAAGCACGGGTCCGCGAGGGTACCCCGCCGCCCCCTTCAGGGCTCCCTACCCTCCCCGGGGCGCGCCGGGCGTGAACCCCGCCCACCCGGGTGGGTATGCAGCCCCGGGCTGCGGCTTTCGGGCCGCGCGGGCGTCTTCCAGAAAGGGGTGGCGTGAGCAGTGCCGGGACAGGCGCGGGGCGCGTGGGCGCGGGGCACTCACCGCTTCCTGGGGAGCTCACGGCGGGGCCGCGCCCGGGAAGTGGCGGCGGCGGGGACGAGCCTGCAGGACGGAGCAGCGGGGGTCATGTCCCGGCCGGGCCGTGTGCTCGGGGCTCAGCTCGGGCCGCCGCCGCGCCGGGCCCGCCTCCCGCCTCCCGCCTCCTGCCTGCCCGCACCTCGAGGGCGGCGCCCGGGGCCCCGCCCCGCTCGCTGGCGCCGGGATTGCACCGGCCGGGGCGCCGCGCGGGGTGGGCCGCTGCGCCCTCCGTGGGCACGGTGCCCTCCCGGAATTCCCCCGCTCGCCTCCGTTTCCGCCCGGCCGGCCCTGGGGAAGGCGGCGGAGGCCGCGGAAAGTTTGGGCTGCGGGACCGTGCGCCCCAGCGCGGGATGGGGACAGGGGGCACCAGGGTTACCCCATTCTAGGTGCCTCTGCTCCAGTGGGCCCCGCCGCCCGGGCACGGAGAGGGGAGGCCCCGGGAAGGCTCCCCCATCTCGCCATTGCCCCTGATCCGCGCAGGGCCTTGGGAATCATAAGCAATAACCGCCCCACTTAAGTGGGCTCTTCCGGGTCCTCGTGATCAAGGGCAGCTTCCTGGGTGTTGGGATGTGGCTCTTCCCTCTCCTCGCGTGCCCTGGCGAGCGTCTCTTCTGGGGCGTGCTTGGGGGTGCAGCCCTTAGAGGGTATCAGGATTTTCCTCCCGGCCTGCTGGGTTCTTGCTGATGCCCGGTCCCCAGCAGTGGCCCAGGACCCCAGGTGCCCGAGGGGAAGGCCTGCTCTCCAGGTAGCCTCCTGGAGGCTCTGCCGCAGGAGGGGAGGCCTCAGTGGCACCCACCCCTAAAACCCTAGTGCCATTTGCAATGGTCAGAAGGAACAAAAAATCCCCACCACCACCACCATGGGTTTTTCACAGCACTGTCACAGCCTAAAGTGCCATCTCCAGCTTACAGTGTGCCCTAGATCTCCATGCCCTGTGCTCTGAATATATGGAGGCTTAGAAGGGGAAACTGAGTCACACAGCAGAAAAGTGACATTCCTCTGGTGAATGCAGGAAGGAGTTGCAGGAAATGAGGCAGGTCCTCGCTGTGTGTTCTCACCTTGAGTCATTCCTAAAATGTTGCAATCTTTTGCTCCCCCTGTCCTTATCAAGTCCAGAAGTACGGGCAGGAAATCCATCATGGCCCCCCAACAGAAGGGGCAGGGCCAGGGGCAAGATGCTCCTTCTGCCCAACCCCACCCTCTGGAGGCAGGTCTGCAGCTGGCCCACACTGGACCTGATGGGTGCACCCCCTCCCAGCTGCTGCCCTGCTGCCCCCCCAAAGCCAGTGGGCTGCATCAGAGGGCAGTACTTGGGGAGGCCTGTGCAGATGGCTCCCTGAGGGCCATCCCTGGGGAGGGGCTAGAATGCCAGGAAACCTCAGAGGCAGGGGATGGGGCAGGACCCTCCTGGGGGGGGGCGGTATGTGTGGCTCATGCAGGCCCCAGAATCCCGTGTGCACACTCAGTGGAGGCGTAATGGCCTCTGTGTGCCTGGCCCTGAGCTAGGTGTGGGGACTGGGACCACTAGACGGGGGCTGCTCAGGAGCTAAGTCAGACTGAGGACAGGGCCTGTCCCCTGTGGGTGCCCCCCTGGCACCATATGCCCTCTCCTTTTGGCACCTGTCACCCTGGGGATCCTGTTTGATTCATGCCCACCTCTGCCCTGGGCTTCCTGGTGCTGCTGCTCTCCAGGAGTCGTGGGTTCCTTGGGAAGTGCGTGGCCCTCTGTAGGCCCCAGGGGCCTTGCCTGGGTCCTGTGACCTGTTTCTCCCAAGGGAGCCACGGGTCAGGGCCTCCTCTAACGTGGCAGTGAAGGGGGTGGAGAGCCCCTGTGGAGGGCAGGCAGAGCCACCCCCAGGCTTGCCCCAGAGTGTGGAGAAGGGTGAGGCCCTTTCTGCAGACTGTGCAGCAGCTGGCTGGCTGGTTGTGGAGTCAACCTCTCTCTGAGCCTCAGTTTCCTCAACACCCACCGTAACAGGAGCATGGGGGTGCCGCGGTGAAGAGTGAAAACTAGCACGAGCTGACTGCTGACCTGGCACCCGCCTGATGCCGAGTGGTCTCCTGCGCATTTCCCAGATGTGGGTGGGCCACAGAGAAAGGTCACACCGGCCGGGAGGTCACTGCCAGAGGGTGGTGCCTTCTGACCCAAGCCCCCAGGGCACTAAAGCGAGAACCAGTTTGGCCCAACTTTCTATGGGGTTAGAATGAGGAATGGAAAGAATCCAGTGTAATCTGCCTCACCAGGAGGCCTCGGCCCCCTGAGAGCAGCCAGTGGATTTGTGCTGCAGTATTGGGGGTTTCTCCTTCGGCACTCTTGACATTTGGGAGAGATGTTGAACAGCCTCCCTGGTCCCCACCTGCTAGATGCCAGCAGCAGCCTCCCCAGTTTTGATAGCCAAAACTGCACACAGCACCAGGGTTAATCTCCTCTGAGGGCACAGCCACCCCAGTCGAGAATCTCTGAGTATAACCCCACGGCCCCCACCCTGCAGTCCACCAGCATCACCTGGGGAGCTTAGAAAAGAAACTAATAAAAATAACGGGAAGACCGTGCCCAAGCCTCACTCCAGGATCCTGACTCAGTTGGTCCAGGAAGGACCGCAGCACGGGCTTTAGAAAAATCCCCAGGTGATGTCAACAGGCAGTTATGACAGAGAACTGCGACTCCAGCTTCAGAAAGCTGGCCTGGACGGGGCTTTCCTGGCGCCCACCTTGTCTTGGTTTTGGAGTGGGGACAGCCATGGAAAGCTGCTGGTAGGGACCCCAAAAGAGTCAGGTGCAGTGGCACCAGGAAGAGCTGTAGGAGCATTGAAGAGGAAACGGGCGGGCCGTGGGCCCACACCTGCCCGTCCTCGTGGGGCCGGGGCGTTAGGATTCCTCAGGTGTGGAACAGGACCAGGGCCAGGGCCACGTGGCTGTGAAGGCAAGCCCCTGACACCTGCCCCCCAAAGCCCTCTCTGAGCCCCACCCTCCTTTCTCTGCCTGGGTCTCACACAGGAGAAGAATTAGAGCAGTTTCTTCCCTCCCCTTGAGGATCAACAGCTCAGAAAGCAACCTCCTGTGCACGATCCATCGAGTTCCCCACACTGACTGAGCCCTGACCTTGTGCCTGGCCTGGTTCTAGGTTCGAGAATTCAGGGACCGAGTGAAGCAGACGAGATCCCCGGGCCCTTGTGGATATTGGAGAGTCTGCGTGCTAAGGAGAGAAAATAGAAGAGGCAGGTAAGTAACTGAGACAGCGTGGGGCTGGTCTGTCTGTGAGGACCCCTCGATGTGGCCCTTCTGAGTGGCCAGGAGGGGCAGCACGGTGATGACAGTAGGGTGGCTGCATGGGGTGGGGGGCCCAGGGGCAGCGGCAGGAGAAGGAACAGAGGGGGTGCAGAGAGGCGTGGCTGTGAGCAGGTGTGGCGGCCCTGGGCATGCTCTACACATGTCTGGAAATCCCCCAGTAAAAGTTAAAACAAAAAACAGGTCCTGGGAGATAGGGCCCAGGGGCAAGGAGGGCAGGCCGGCCCCACGGGTGGGGACACCCCCTCAATGTAGAGCTCTCTCGAGAGGGTCACCCGTCATGCACTGCAGGGGCTTCACCGCACCTGGGACAAGCTGGGATGCCCCTCTCTCTTGTCCCCCAGGTTGGGCCTGGTGTCTCTTGTCAGGGCTCCCAAACACCCAATGCCTTACAAACTCCCCGCCTTGTAGCCACTGTCTCCCCATGTTCCAAGGCTTCTGTTTGGAGCAGGATGGCAGAGCCTCTCCCGTGACTCAGGGCCTGGAACATGCTGGTTTAATGGGAGTCAGTGAAGTGGGAAACAGCGTCGGCCTGAACTCACTTGCCCAGTGGGGTGAGTCTTGGGGTGGGAGCCCAGATACTTGGCTGCTCCCTCCGCCACCTTAGGAGGCAGCCTTGGGGAGAGGGTGGCAGGGGCTCTGGGATCCCCTGAGGCAACTCACTCGGTCTTTGAGTCTCAATCTTCATCCTTAAAATGGGGTGAGGAGTAGGAGCACCGCCTCAGGGGCTGGGGCGAGGATCCCAAGCGTAAGGGAATGCGAAGGTACCAGGCAGTTGCAAGAGAACAGGCCAAAGCACAGGTAATGTTTGCTCTGCGCCCACCAGAGCCAGGCACCACCTGAGGTTCTAACTCAGCAGACTGTCCGACTGCGGCCCCGTCGTCAGTCCCCTTAGACCTGGGCCCCCCACCGTGCCGCTCCTCAGTGACGTGTTTCTGAGGGGAGTCGGTGTTGTAGACTGAATCAGGTCCCCCGAGACTGTTCAGGTCTGAACCCCTGGTCCTGTGAACGGGACCTTATTTGGAAATAGGGTGTTGAAGACGTGATAGGTTACGATGAGGCCAAACTGGAGTAGAGTGGGCCCTAAGCCAATACGTCTGCTGTCCTCATAAGAGGAGACTCGGACACAGGGACAGATGGACACGGGAGAAGGCCGTGTGACAGCGGAAGCAGAGATGAGGGTGATGCAGCCGCGAGCCGAGGAGGGCCAAGGATGGCCGCAAACCCCAGAAGCTGCGAGAGGCCAGGAAGGAGCCCTCGGGGGAGAGGGCCCTGCCAACACCTTGACCTCATCCTTCAGGCCTCCAGAGCTCTGGTGTTTTAAGCCCCTGGGTACTTTGTTACGGCAGCCACAGGACACAGGAAACCAACACAGTCAGGGTCAGAACTTGAGGGTCACTGCACCTGATGGAAACCAGGGGCCACTGAGGTGTGAAAGAGACAGCAGGAAACACCCTGAGAGGAAGCTCAGGCCGTCACGCCTGGCTGACGCAGCCACAGCCACCAGTAAGGGGGAAGTCGTGAGAATCAGGGGGGCTTCCAAAGACACCATGAAGAAAATGAAAAGACAAGCTACGAACTGGGAGAAAATACTTGCAGATCATATGGCTGATAAAGGACTTGTATCCAGAATACACATCGAACTTTTAGAACTCAATAAAGGAAGGCAAATAATCCAATTTACAAGTGTATAAAAGATTGGAATAGATATTTCACCAAAGATACATGAATGGACAACAAGTGCATGAAAAGATGCTCAATGACGTTAGTCATTAGGAAAATTCAAATCAAAGCCACAATGAAATCCCACCACGCATCCCCTAGGATGGCTATACTTTTAAAAAGTGGAAAACACCAAATATTGTTGAGGATGTGGAAAAACTGGAACCTTTTTACATTGCTGGTGGGAATGTTAAATGGTGTAGCCACTCAGGAGAATAGTTTGGCAGATTCTTAAAAAGTTAAACATAAATTGACCACACAACCCAGCAATTCTGCTCTTAGGTGTCTGCTCAAGAGAAATAAAGACCGGTGTCCTTATTAAGACTTGTATGTGAATAGTCTTGGTTGCATTATTCACAACAGCCAAAAAGTAGAAACAACCCAAATGTCCAAACAATTGGGTAAATGGATAAACAAAATGCTGTATATACATACAATGTAATGTGATTTGGCCATAAAAAGGAACAAATGACTGATACATGCTTGTGTTAGTTTGCCAGAGCTGCTACGATAATTATTACACAATGGGTTGGCTTAAGCTATGGGAATTTATTGGCTCAGGGGTTTGAGGCTGAAAGTCCAAAACTGAGGAATTAGCAAGGCGATGCTTTCTCCTCAAAGGCTGTAACATTTTGGGGCTGGCTGCCAGCGATACTTGGGGTTCCTTGGTTGTATCCCTGCTTTCCATCAGTGGTGATGTCCTCTCCTTTCTCTGCTAGGTTCTGTTCACTTCTGGCTTCTGGCTCCTTCCTGTGGCTTTCTCTAGGTTTGAATTTCTTCTGCTTATAAAGGACTCTAGTAATGGGAATTAAGGCCCACCCTCATTCAGTTGGGCCACACCTTAACTAAAATAACAACTTCAAGAGGTTCTATTTACACTGGATTCACACCCACAAGAATAGAGATGAAGGTTAAGAATGTACCTGAATTGGGGAACACGATTCAACCCACCACACTGGTACAACATGGATGAACCACAAAAACATTTTCTAAGTGGAAGAAGAGCCTCACAAAAAGCAATATATTGTATGATCCATTTATATGTAATATCATACCAAACAACAGAACCCCAAAATACATGAAGCAAACACTGAAAAAATTGAAGGGAGAAATAGACAGTTCTTAATAATAGTTGGAGACTTCAATACACTACCTAAAAGAGAACAGCTGGGCAGATGATCAGTAAAGGAGCAGAGAACTCGAACGACACCATACACCAACTAAACCTAACAGACACGTACGGAATACCCCACCTAGCAACAGTGGAATCCACATTCTTCTCAAGTGCCCATGGAACAGTCTTCAGGATACACCACATTGTGTTGGGGATTGAATCACGTCCCCTGAAAAGGACATGTTCAAATCTTCCTGTGGGCATGAACCCATTTATAAAGAGGACCTCTTGAAGATATTATTAGTTAGATGTGGCCACATTGAATCATGGTGTGTCTTAAACTGTATGACTGGAAGCCTTATAAAGAGGGAAATTCAGACACAGCAGAAGCCAGAGGGGAGAGAGTCAGAGACTGCCAATGTAACGGAGGACCATTGCCACCAGAATGCTACTGACCTTGGAGGAAGCTTGGTCTTGCCAATATTTTGATTTTGGACTTTAATTCAAAACTGTGAGACAATACATGCTTTTAGTTTAAGCCCACACATTGTGTGGTATTTGTCATAGCAGCCCTGGAAAACTAAGACAATATGCCAGGCCATAAAACAAGTCTCAATAAACTTAACAGGATTGTAATCACAAAAAGTATGTTCCCCAATCACAATGGAATGAGATTAGAAATCAAACAACTGAAGGAAATTTGGGAAATTCACAAATTTACAATACATTCCCAAATCACCAATAAATCAAAGATGAAATCATAAGGGAAATTAGACATATATTTAGGTGAATGAAAACAAAACAATACATACCAAAACTTATGAGATGCAGCGAAGGCTGTGCCCAGAGGGAAATTTATAAAGGTAAATGCTTACATTAAAAAAGATCTCAAATCAATAAACTAAAGGTACAACCTAAGGAACTAGGAAAAAAAGCCCAAACTAAACCCAAAACAAGCATAAGGAAAGAAATAATAAAGACTAGACTCAATTAGCCTTGCTATCTATGAACACAGAATATCTCTCCATTTCTTTAGGGAGCCACCTATTTCTTTTAGAAATGTTATGTAATTTTCTGTGTAGAGGTCTTTTACATCTGTGGTTAAATTTATTCCTAGGTACTTAATTTTTTTAGTTGCTATTGAGAATGGAACCTTTTTCTTGAGTGTCTCTTCATTTATGTGATTTCTACTGTATAGAAACATGACTGACTTATGTGCATTAATCTTATATCCCACCACTTTGCTGAATTTATTTATTAGCTCAAGTAGGTGTACTGTCAGTTTCTCAGGGTTTTCCAAGTATAAGATCATATCATCTGCAAATAATGAGAGTTTTGCTTCTTCCTTTCCAATTTAGATGCCGTTTATTTCTTTTTCTTGCTGAATTGCTCTGGCTAGAACTTCTAGCACAACGTTGAGTAATAGAGGTGACAGTGGGCATCCTTGTCTCGTTTCCGATCTGAGAGGAAAGGCTTTCAATCTCTCACCATTGAGTATTATACTGGCTGTGGGTTTTTCATATATGTCCTTAATAATATTGAGGAAGTTTCCTTTACTTCCTAACTTTTGAAGTATTTTTATCATAAAAGGATGCTGGATTTTGTCGAATCCTTTTTCAGCATCTATTGAGATGATCATTTGATTTCTCCCTTCTGATTTATTAATGTGTTTTATTATGTTGATTGATTTTCTTATGTTGAACCACCCTTTCATGTCTGGGATGAAGCCCACTTGGTCAGGGTGTATAAGTTTTTTAATGTGTCTTTGAATTTGTTTTGCAATATTTTGTTGAGAATCTTTGCATCTATATTCATTAGGGAAATTGGCCTGTAGTTTTCCTTTCTTGTAGTCTCTTTATCTGGTTTTGGTATTAGAGCAAATTTTAAGAGAATTGGATATCTATATCTAAAAGAATGAAAGAGGACCCCCTACCTCACACCCTCTACAAAAATTAATTCAGCATGGATCAAAGATCTCAATATAAGAGACAGCACCATAAAACTCCTAGAAGATAATGTAGGGAAACATCTTCAAGACCTAGTATTAGGAGGTTGCTTTTTAGACCTTATATCTAAAGCACAGGCAACAAAAGAAAAAACAGATAAATGGGAACTCATCAGAATTAAAAGCTTCTGTACCTCAAAGTAATTTGTCAAAAAGGTAAAGAGACAGCCAACTCAATGGGAGAAAATATTTGGAAAACATCTATCTGATAAGAGACTGATATCTTGGATATATAAAGAAATCTTACAACTCAACAACATTAGTACAAATAGCCCAATTGTAAAATGGGCAAAAGATATCAACAGACATTTCTCCAAAGAGGAAATACAAATGGCTAAAAAGCACATGAAAAAATGTTCACCTTCACTAATTATTAGAGAGATGCAAATCAAGACCACAATGAAGTATCATCTCATACCAATAAGAATGGCTGCCATTAAACAAACAGGAAACTACAAATGCTGGAGAGGGTGTGGAGAAATTGGAACTCATATTCATTGCTGGTAATGAATGTGTAATGGTTCAGGCACTCGGGAAGACAATTTGGCAGTTCCTAAGAAAACTAGGTATTGAGTTACCCTACGATTCAGCAATTTCACTCCTTGGTATTTACCCAGAGGACCTGAAAGCAGTGACACGAACAGATATTTGCACACCAATGTTCATAGCGGCATTGTTCACAAATGCCAAGAGATGGAAACAACCTAAATGGTCTACATTAGATGAGTGGACAAATGAAATGTGGTACATACATATGATGGAATACTATGCAGCAATGAGAAGGAATGAGGTCGTGAAGCATATGACAACATGGATGAACCTTGAGGATATAATGCTAAGTGAAATAAGCCAGACATAAAAGGAGTGATATTGTATGTTACCACAAATGTGAACTCTGTGAGATACATAAAACAAGTGTATTATACTGAAGAATACAGGCAACCTAGAGATAGACAGCAGCTAGTGAAGGGGGGACGATAATAAGAACAGATAAGATATTGAGGGTAATCTTAATGATATGGGAATCTGAGGAATGACTATGGTTCATTAATTTTCTTGTGGTATGAAGATATTTCAGGATATTTGTTTTTCTTATTCCTTTGCTATGTTTTACTTGGAAATGTTCTTTTTATTTTTTGATACATAAAGTTAATAAAAAAAGACTAGAATCAAGACAAATAAGACACAGAATAGAAAAACAATAGAGAAAATCAACAAAACTAAAAGTTGGTTCTTTGAAAAGATGAGCAAAATTGACAAACCTTTAGCCTAACTGACAAAGGAAAGAGAGAGAAGATGCAAATAAGTGAAATAAGAAATGGAGTAGGGCCATTACCACTGACATTACAAAAATAAAAAAGATTATAAGACAGTACTCTGAGCATTTGCACATTCACAAATTAGGTAACCTATAAGAAGTGGGCAAATTCTGAGAAACACATAAATGACCAAAACCTCCTCAAGAAGAAATAAAAAATCCAAGCAGACCTATAACAAGAGATTGAATCAGTAGTGAAAACCTCTGCATAAAGAAATGTTCAGAAACAGATGGCTTCACTGGTGAACTCTACCAAACAGTTAAATAACTAACATCAATCCTTCTCACAGTTAAAAAAAAGAAGAGGAGAGAACATTAACAAACTCATTCTGAGGCCAGTATTACCCTGATACCAAAGGCAGACAAAGATACCACAAGGAAAAAAACTAGAAACCAATATCTCTTATGAAAATAGCTGCAAAAATTCTCAACAAAATACTTGCCAATACCAAATTCAACAGCATATTAAAGGAATTACATGCCACAACTGGGTGTGATTTGTCCCAGGAATGCAAGGATGGTTTGATATAAGAAAATCAGTGTAAAGAGACCACACCAATTAAACGAAGGAAAAATCCACATGATCATCTCGATTGATGCTGAAAAGGAATTTGATGAAATTCATAATAAAAATTCATGATAAAAACACTAGGAATAGAAAAGAACTTTCTCAGCATCATAAAGGGCATTTATGAGAAACCCATTATACTCAATGGTGAAAGACTGAAAGATTTCCCCCTAAGATCAGGAACAAGACAGTATCACTGCTTGTTCAACACTGTACTGGAATATTCTTCTCTCTCTATTCCTCAAACACATTCTCCTACATATTCCTTAATGCCCAACCCTAAAGGCCCCTCCTCTAGGAATTCTTCCCTGCCCTGCTCAGTCAGAGGTAACTGGCCCTTGTTCTGGTGCTCCCACACCCCCTCAAGCACACCTGAAAGGAAAAAAAGCCAGAGCAATTAGGCAAGAAAAGGAAATAAAAGCCATCCAAACTGGAAAGGAAGAATTAAACTATTTTTTGCAGATGACATAATCTTATATACAGAAAACCTCAAAGAATCCATCAACAATTATTAGAGCTATATATATATATATATATATATTATATATATATTTGTATATATATATAATGTATATATATATTTGTTAATAATATAAATAAGTTTAGCAAAGCTGTAGGGTACAAGATCAACAGGCAAAAATCAGTTGTGTTTCTATATGCCAGCAATGAACAATCTGAAAAGGAAATTAAAAAAACAATTCCATTTATGATGGCATCCAAAAGAATAAAAAACCTAGGAATATATTTAACCAAGGAAGTGAAAGATTTGTACACTGAAAACTGCAAAACACTGTTCAAAAAATTAAAGAAGACCTAAATAAATTAAAGACATATCCTGTTCATGAATTGGAAAACTTGATATTGTTAAGATGTCAATACCACCCAAAGCAATCTACAAATTCAATGCAATCCCTAACAAAATTCCAATGGCCTTTCTTACAGAAATGAAAAAGCTGATCCTCAAATCCATATAGAATTGCAGTGGGTCCCGAACAGCCAAAACGATCGTGAGAAAGAACAAAGGTGGAGGACTCACGCTTCCTGATTTCAACACTTAGTACCAAGCTACAGTAATCAAATCATTGTGGTACTGGCATAAGGACAGACATACAGACAAATGGAATAGGAGTGAGAGTTGAAAAATATCCCATTTATATGAAATGCCTAGAAAAGGCAAGTCCACAGAGACAGGAATTGGATTAGTGGTTACCAGGGGCTGAAGTTGAGAACAATGGACAGAGGGATCTGTGAAATTCCTAAGGATTATTGAAGTGTGCACTTTTTAAAACCAGGTGAATTTGATGGTATGCAAATTATACCTCATTACAGCTGCAAAATGAGGACAGCAATGG
>PVKY010000490.1:27250-47964 GCA_004027775.1 Bradypus variegatus
AAGTGGGTCCAAGAAGAGTGGGGGCAGGAAGGGGGCAGAAACTGGAAGGAAGGAAAAAAAGCAGAAGCAACCAGAGAACAAAAGGAGATGAAAGTGGAGGAAAGGAGGCAGAGGAGGGTGATAAAAAGGAAAAAAGGAGCATTGCCCCCGGCATCTGGGCTCACAGGTACCTTAGAGGTCACCCCCGTACACAGGTGAGGGAAGTAAAGCTCTGATAAAGGATAGGGAGCTGCCAAGGTCCCCAGGGAGGAAGAGGCACATTTGAGATTAGGAGTCAAGGCTCATGTTTCCCAGCTCACACCTGGAATGAACAAGGACCAGAGTATGCATTCGTTCATTCATTCATTTCTTCATTCAACAAATTACTTATTGAGCATCTCAAGCGCCCTGCATTCTGCCAGGAGCTGGGGATTCAGGACACAGGACAAGCAAGACCCCAGCTCTCAAGGAGCTTGCAGGCCAGCAGGGCAGAAACCCCTGTCATCTATAATGGCCAGTGTAGTGGGGGTTACAGAAGCAAAATTCAGGGGCCAAAGGGGCAGGTGGTAGGGTTTGGGATATTAAGGAAGAAGGCATCCTTGGTGGGAGACCAGCCATTTCCTGAAGGCCTTTGAGGCCTGGCAGGACCCAAGGGGCAGTGAGAGGCAGCTGGGAGGTCAGAGGTGGCCACACCAGTGGGTACTTGAAGTCAAGCTCGGGACTTCATACTGTGAAAATGGCGGCTGCTCGTCATTAACGCATTTTCAAGGGGGGAGTGTCCTCTTCAGAGGAGCTGCTGAACAGCTGTGCTGGCTACTGGGGAGAGTGGCCGGGGGGGGGGCCACCTGACCAGGAAGGGCACCATGGAGTTCCCCACAACTCCATAAAATGCTCCCCAATGGCTCTGCAGCCATGAGAAAGGATAATGAAGGTCTTTATGTCCTGATATGGAAAGCTCACCAAGATATAGTGTTAAGGGAGAAAAGAAAGGTGCAGAAGGGCACACAAATGTTCAACCATTTTATTAAAAAAGGAAAGTTCTGAAACTCAAAGGCTGTAAAGAAAAATAAACAGATTAAAACTGAAAAAAAAAAAGGAAAGAACATCAATCTGCATGTCTGTGCAGAAAGTATTTCTGGAAGGTTCTATGAGAAACCAGTGCTATTGGTTGTCTTTGAGGTAGGGAATTGGGGTCTGGAGGCAGAGATACTGGGAGAATTTTTATTCTATACCCTTCATTTCTTTAAAAAATTGAATTATGAGAATGTATTACCCAGTCCAAAAATTAAATTTTAAAAATATGGGTTCTAAAATATAGAGAAAACTACAAAATAGAAACCAGTAAAAGTTTACTTAAAGTATTGAAACTTCATTTATCATCAAATTTAGTCTTCACAAAAATTCCAGTATATTTCAAAACAAATTAGTTTAGCTTTGCAAGAATTCCTGAGCATGCATGATCACCAAGCAATCATAGCCAGCAATTAATTAAATCATCTACTTATAGCCAAACAATTTTGAATGTAAAATCATAAAGACTATTTAAATATTTTTTCCAGACCAAGTGGTGTTTAATGGTGGATGTGGGTGGGATTTTTAGTAAGTGTGCTGGGTCTGGGTGGGACCTCCAGAAGCTAGGGACGTGGAGGACCCCTTGGCCTGGGCTTGAGGCTGTGGGTTTGGAGAAACATGGGACTTGGAAGAGGAAGCAGGGACAGCATCTGGTGTCTGCTGGACATGGGGGGAGAGGAAGAAATTGAGGATGGCTCCCAGATTCCAGTCTGGTGCTTCTTCTAGCCCGTGGGTGCTTTGCATTGTTGTATTAATTTTCTTATTGCAAAGTTCAGGGAGAGAGCAGATCTTGAAAACAGAAAGATTGGTGCTTCGTAATCTGTCAGGACTGCGTGCTTTTTGATAGGTGTTTGGGTTGAACTGTGCTCACCAAAGACATCTGAGTCCTCACCCCAAGTCCTGTTAACTGTGATCCTATTTGGAAATAAGGTCTTTGAAGATGTGATGAGTTAAGATGAGGCCAAACTGGATTAGAGTGGGTGCTAAATCCAAAATGACTGGTGTCCTTACAAAGGAGGACAATCTGGATGCGGGGGAGACGGCCAAGTGCAGCTCAGGAGGCAGCGTGATGCAGCCACTAGCCAAGGAACCCCAAGGACTGTAGCAGCTGAAGAGGCCGGGAAGGGTCCCTCCCTGGGCCCTTCCGAGGGCACACGGTCCTGCCAGCACCTTCGTGTCAGACTTCCAGCCCCCAGAACTGTGAGCAAGTTAATGTCTGTCTTCTTAAGCCATTCAGTTTGTGCTGCTTTATCACAGCAGCTCCAGGACACTAAGAAAACAGGCATTTATGGTCCTATATTAATGGTCCTGGATCTCACCTCTGTACCCTGCGGCCAAGAACAAAGGGGCTGCAGAGGGGTTTAGAGGGCCTCAAAGCCCTGACCAAAGACCACCAGGAGTCAGAGGCCAGAGGCTCAGTCGAAACCTTTTGGTCTTATTTTCATCAGCCTATAAGCTTTCCTAGCTCAGCTCATCAGAAGAAGTGATTTCAAAGGTGGTGAAAGTAGGCTAGGGGAGAGGAAGGTCAGGTAATGATGCTGAAGTCAGGGCCCTGAAGCAGCAAGAAGCGAGAGCTGATGAAGCGTCTCACACTGCAGAGGGGAACGGGGGTCTATGCAAGGCCGACTGAAGCCCCCGTGCCGCTGGGGAGAGCAGGGACAGGCCAGCAGTCCCCCATGCCCAGGTGCCCATGACCTCTCACTCAACAGTCCAGCCTTGTACTGGTGGTCACCCCTTGTCATAAAGGAAAAGTTAAATGCTATTGCTAAATGTCTTCCACCCAAACCACCAAATACATTTAAGCATTGTGCTTAGAGAGGTAAAATTCAGTTTATCTGAAACCTTAACTTCAGCAAAATACATTTTTGCCCCTAAAGATTCCACCTGGGTAAGGAGATGCTCTGGTTTCTGTGCATCTTTGGAAAGAGAGGGGTACACAGTTGCACACAGTATGTTTTCCACGTCTCCCACAATTGAGGACCAGGACCCCCGTTTACTCATGGGTAAACCAGAACGCTGTGGAGTTAGAAGCTTTAGAGCTCTTTGTTTTAAAGCCCTGCCTGGCCCCACCGCCTGGACTGGCAGATTCAAAGTTAACCTTTTGTGAGGCATCAAAGTGGGCGTCACGGTGTGCAAGCCCTGCCTGAGCTGGGTCCGGGCACTGTGCCCAGAGGACAGGAGCAGCTCTGGCTTTCTTCTCCAGGGAGTCCCCTCAGGCTGGCAGAGTGACGGGCATCCCTTTGGTGTTGGATGAACGCACAGGGACCAGTGCCAATGGAGGTAGAACAAGGGTGTCATATGTGGCTGAGTGGCTGGGAGGGGGCTGAGGGTGTCCAGCAGCAGTGCCCAGGCCAAAGGGATACTGTTTTCCTGGCCAGCCTGGGGTTTTCTGTGAGGCCCTGCTCAGGGGCAAGGCTGGCCAGCCATGCTCAGCCCTCCCTCCACAGATGGCCGCTTCACAGCCCATGGCCCATCACCTCATTTCCCCTGGGGCTGGATGAGAAGAGAGGAAGCAGAAGGGCCTAAGGGGCCTTAAGGAAAGGATCAGCCCCTCTGCACACTCTGGCTGTGCCAGGGATGGGGCCAAGGGGATTCGGATGCAGCTGTGGCTCTTCTGTCCTCAAGCATGTGTTCAATCATTCATTCATTCATCAAACTTTCACTGGATACCTGCCATGAAGTGCTATGCTAGCAAGGTTCTAGAGCTGTGCTGTCCAACAGAAATCTAATGTGAGCCACAGGTGTCAGTGAAAACTTCCTAATAGCCACGTTAAAAAAAGGTAAAAAAAAAAACACCCAGGTGAAATTAATTTTAATAACATAATTCATTTAACCCAAGTAAGCCCAAATATTATTTCAATATGTAAGCAATATAAAATTATTAAGATACTACACATGTTTTTTTTTCCATAACAAGTCTTAGAAATCGCAGTTCTGCAATCTCACGTTTGGATCAGCCATACTTCCAGTACTCAGTGGCTGCACGTGGCTGGTGGCAACCATATGGGATGGCACAGCTCTAGAGATATAAAAATATGACACCAGACCATTTACTGGAGGGGATCGCTTCTGGGTGGTGGGGTGGACACACAAACAGTTGGTGATATAAATCTGAGCTTGGCAAGTGTGCCAGTTTGACACCGTTATGTACCCCAAAAAAGCCACACTCTTTTAATCCAATCTTGTGGGTGCAGACTTACTGTGGGTGGGACCTTTTGATTAGATTATTTCCATGGAGAGGTGACCCAGTCCATTCAAGGTGGGTCCTACTTAGTTTACTGAAGTCCTTAAGTGAGCTCAGGGAGACAGAGAGGGCTCAGAGCCGACAGACCCAGACACTTGGAGATGCAGACAGAAAGACATGTGGAGATGCTAAGCTAAGAGATGAAGCCCAGAGTCTGTCTGGAGAAGCTAAGTGAGAACCCACAGATGCTCAAAGAGAAAGGCACTGGAATCAGAAGCTGAAAGCAGGGCAACCTGGGAGCGAAGGACCAGCAGACGACAGCCACGTGCCTTCCCGGCTGCCAGAGGTGATCTGGGTGCCACCAGCCTTTCCTCAGTGGAGGTATCCTCTTGTTGATGCCTTAGTTTGGACACTTTTATGGCCTTAGAACTGCACATTTGTAACCTAATAAATCCCCTTTATAAAAGCCAATCCATTTCCGATATTTTGCCTAATGGCAGCTTTAGCAAACCGGAACAGCAAGTACCACAGGGACGCAGGAGCAGTGGGTCTGTCTAGAGCGCTGTTGTGGGCCTCGGAGACCTGGCTTCTGGTCACTCCTTGTCACCTGGAAGCTGTGCACAGTGCTGGTGAACTGCAGTCATCAGTAAGCGCTGGGTGAGTTCACTGGGAGGAGACTGCACTCCATGCCCCTCAGATTGCAAAACTAAAAGCGGTGACAGCCGCAGTGGTCCTGTGGCGTGACTGGGACTCTCTTACCCTGCTGGTGGGAGGGAAATGGGGGCAGTTCTTTAGAGGTTCACTTGATAGCATCTGGGGAAGCTCATTCCTCACTGACCCAGCAGCTCCTCCTATAGGTCTCTGCTCCAGGAAACTCACCCACGGGAATGCAGGGAGGCCGCAGGGAATGTTCACTGTGGCATCGTCTGTGAAACTGAAAACTAAGAAATACTTGAAATACCCATCAGAAGAGTGAATAAATAATCTGTAAGCATATTATTATGAGTAGTCACACAATGAAAGACCATACAGCAGCTACAATGAAAGCGTTAGATCTACACGCATCCTCAGGCCCAACAGTACTGAGGGGAAGAGGAGCAAATGATACAGCATGGCATCAGCTATGGACATTGTAAAGAGAACAGCACAGGGACACACACAGCAATGCTGCAGGCCTCCGCAGGGAAGCCCACTGACTTCGAACGGGAGGCCGCTTCTGGGAACGGAGGAAAAGGAGGTGGGATTCCTGAAAGGGACCCAGGGTTTTTTTTTTTTTTTTTATGACACCATTTATGAATACATATAAAACTGCATATACTTTAGAACAAAGAAAGATTGTTTTCCAATGAGAAAGTATAGTTCTCTAATCTCTCCTTGCAGTCCTATTTCGTCCCCCGGTTGGCCCTATGCCGTCTTTCCAGGTTCCCCTCTCCTCACGGCTCTTGTGTTCTCTCTCCCGGGCAGACCCAGCCTCACCACAGATTGCACCTTGTCCTAACCCCGACAGCCTCCTGGAATGTCACCACAGGATGTTTTAGGCACCAAGAATTTTACTCGCAGTAGCCCAGCTCTACACAAGGCTATGTTAACCAACCTGCAAAAAAATTGCACATCATGTTTTCCAACCTGCATACACTGAGCTCTGTCTTGTGCACGGCAGAGCTGTGTGCAAAATGTTGTCGGGATTACTACGACATGTCATCTGGAGCAAGGCTCCCCCCATTATCCCACCCTACTGGTGACTGCTTACAAGAGCACTTGGTAATAAAGCGAAAGCACATAAACCACCAGAAGCCGCGCTGGAGTCGACGAATGGTATTAGAAGACCTTAGACCAAACTCCTAACCTCCAAGGAACCACAGCAGTGCCTCCTAACCAGGCTTCCACTTTTCAGTGTTGCCACTGTCCTTTGACCAGCAAAGCTGTTTTATCTGCAACATTTTATCTCTTTAAAGAATTAAGCCAATATGGCAAAAAGCTAGTAGTATTTGTTAAGCACACGAGTCTGTTAAGCTATTCTTCGTCCTTTGCTATATTTCAAATATTTCATAATAAAAATTAAAGCCCCTCTGAATCTAAACAAGTGAACTCATGATTGACCTTGAGAAAGACTTATCCTCACTGCACTTCCATTCAACTTCTGAAAGATGGGGGTAATTTTACCGTGTCACTGATTAGTGTGGGGCAAAAACATGATCAGAAGCCCTTCACAGATAACACTGCTGGAAGTCTACTGAGTGCTTCCTATGCTCTGGACACGGCATGTACTTAGGGGCAGCATTATTATCCCTGCTTTACAGATGAGGGACACGGAGGCACAGAAAGTTCCAGAATGCTGCCCAGAGTTACCCAGCTAGGACTTGGTAGAATTGGGACTGAGACCAAGTAGCCAGGTTCAGAGTTCCCATTTTTACCCCCTTCTGAGTCTGCCTCTAATCAATGCTAATTCTTCTTCCTTTTCTGGAGATGGAAAATTATTTTTAAAATCTACAGGTGCCAAATTGCCTGCTGGCGCTCCGTGCTGGACAAGTCCCCTCGAGAGGCAGATGGAGCTCGCTTTGGCTGCTGGTTCACGGCAGGCTGCGGGCTGTGGCGCTGGGCACTGTCCCCAGCATGGGCAAAACCTGTCTGGAAGACCAAAGGTCCGCCTGCCTACTACAGGGTGCCCCCAGCACCCCAAGTTCAATCAGGTTATTCATTGTTGCTGAGGACTTCAACAACAGCTACAGCCCCAGCTATAAAAATATTTGACACATGGGAGTCCTCGCAGAAGGGGGCATCCTGAGCCTAGATTCTGCCTTCAAGTTGCCCTGGGATCCCGGAGAGCAGACACACTTCCCTCAAAGCCCCTGGCTCCTTCAGCTGAGGAGTGAGGGTGGGTACACATCCCTCCAAAGCTCCCAAGGAAGAAACTCAGGATACTCAGAGATCTTCTCCTCAGCAGCCAGTGCCGCTCTACAAGCAGATGCATTGTGCAACAAATTCCCTCCGGGGCAGTGCCAGCCAAGGAGGAGAAGAAAATGAACTTTCTTCTTTGCATGCCATTTAATTTCAACATCTCATTTAATTTTAACCTGCAAGACTTCCATTAAGCTGTGGGGAAAGGGTGGGGTGGGAAGGAATACTGTCACTTTCTCAAGTATATTCTTCTGTAACATTTACATAAAGAAAAAAACAACCCAGGAAAATAGATGACTTCTGCAGTAAGAAAACAAAGATACATTTTTAAAAAGTCAAGGAGAGATACATGACAGCACTTAGTACATCTCTGGGTACACGTCTAGAAGTGGGTTTTAGCTATCTATGAGAAGTTGAGCAGGAAGGATAAAGAGAAGTGAGGGCCCCTGCCCAAACCTTCGAGGGGTGGGGTGGGGGACCAGGTTGCTTCCCCCTTAAGCTCTGTTTTGCAGCCCCCTGCAAACCACCCCCTACCACTGCCCCCTGCCTCTTACCTCTGGGAGAAGAGATCAGTGAGGCGCTGCGTGTCTCCAGGGCTGTGCTCAGGCTGGGGCCAGCAGCTCAGCTCTCTCCTGGGGCTGTGGCTGCGCCCTGGCCCCTCCTGGCCCCACTCTCTCATTTGGGCTAAATGCCTGGCCTCTGCAGAGAAGGGAAATTATCCTTAAGCTCAGGCCTTCCTATTGCCCCTGTGGCCTCCGGGAGCTTACTCTGTGTCGTTAATCCCTTGCTTCATACCCACAGTTTCCAGCCTCCAGGTAAGAGGGATGGATAAACCGGAGCCTGTCAGAAGACAGAAACCCCCGTGGTGAAGGAAGAAAGAGATGGGGTGCTTCACCTGGGGAAGAGGCAGAGTGGGTTTCACAGATCTGAAGGGCTTTCCCAGGGGGTGACCCTGGGACCAGTGCCGGGAGTCTCAGGGAATAGATGTACGTGCAGCATGAAAGAAAGTTTCTGGCAATCTGAACTGGAGCGAGCGGCCTCAAGACCCGAGTTTGGGGGTTCAGGTATGGAATGGAATGATGGGATCTGCTGACTGTTTGGGTTCCCTGGCAATCCTGAGAGCCTGGGAGGGAGGGCCTCCAGCCTGCAGAGTCATTTTGCACAACTCCCCGTGTGAAATGTCTGCTCATGGCCCTCAGGGAGGGAGAGCAGGCGCAGGCCCCTCTTGCAGCACTGGTGGGAAAGGGTGCAGCCTGATGGCTGCTCACCACCAGGCTGGGACTGTAGAAAGCCCAGGAGCCCTCCCACCCCCTCCTGCCCCCCTCCCAGATTCACCTTCCTGATGCTCCACTACTGTTCTTTAAAGACTGAGACAGAATCCACAGACCATACCATTCACCCTTTCAAGTGGACAGTTCACTGCTGTTTAGTACATTCCCAGAGTTGCACAATCAATTTTAGAATATTTTCACCACCTGAAAAAAAGAAAACTCATCCCATTGGCTGTCACTTCCCATTTCCTCCAATCTGCCCCCTGACCCCACCTTACCCCCAGTCCCTGCAACCACTAATCTCTCTTTCTTTATGGATTTGCCTATTCTGGACACGCCATATAAATGGCCTTTCACTGTTGGGCTTCTTTTTCACTCAGCATCATGTTTTCAATGCCCCTCCACATTGCAGTGTGTATCAGTACTTTGTTGTTTGTTATAGCCAAATAATATTCCATTGTATGGATATGCACATTTTGTTTATCCATTCCCTTGTTTATGGATATTTGGGTTGTTCCCACCTTTTGGCTCTTGTGAGTCATGCTGCTATGAACGCTCCTGTACAGGTTTTTGTCTGAACGTACGTGTTTTCATTCCTCTTGGGTGTATGCCTAGGAGTGGAGTTGGGAACGCGGACTTTATGGTCAGGTGATGCGGGGAGCAAAGGAGGCGAGAAGGAGCAGCCAGCGAGGAAGAGGGAAGCGCATGGAACCGAAGACCACAGCCTGCCAGGGCCGATGAGGCTTAGCGGCACAGCTCTGCTCGGGGGACTCTGAAGAGGGGAAAGAGGGAAGCAAATGTTTTGCCATCTTGCCAGCTGCCTCCTCCCTCCTGCAGACCGGGCAGTACGTGTGCCCTCAGCAGGGAGGGCATTTCCTCACAGCCATGCTCAGTCCTCAGCCTCAGTGCACAGTTTTGGGCTGGTCAGTCGGCACCATGACTCCCAAACTCCAGCCCACGGTGCCGGTTCAGGGGCGCTGCAGAGAAGCCGGCCTGGAGTCTACGCTTAGCCAACGCTCCTCAGGGGATGCTGAGGCATGGAGGGTGTGGGCACCCTGGTGGATCAGCCTCCAGTGAAGGCTCTGCTGGTAGGTGAGACAAGCAGCCCCACTGCAAGAGCAACCCAGATCCTGGCCTGGAGCTTCTAACTGAAAACGGGTCAGACTAGTGAGCAGGTGACCACCTAGATACAGTCCGGGTGGAGAGCAGCCAAGGCCTCTGTTAGGTCAGCACGGGAAAGCCCCTAGGTCGGGAGGCGGGCCTGGAGAGAAAGGCCGGGTGCTGCAGGTGAGCTGACCGTGGCTGAGTCGACTGTGGCAGGGCAGTGGCAGCCTCTCGCATGTGCTCGTGGGAGCCGGCCCTCGTTCCAGCAGGGATCACACAGAACCCCCTGCCCATACACTCCCCAGGGCGCAACTCAGCTTCGGTGACTCCTGCAATGAAAATTAAAGCAGCGCTGAAAGGCTGAACTCCAACCCCCTCAGCAACCAAGAATGTTCCTGGAATTAAAACTGGCACAGGCTAACTTGGGGATTGGATTTGGACCCTGTGAAGCAGAGGAAGTAGAATTGGGGTCAAGGTGTTCTAGTGTGTTCTGGACTGGCCCGCAGCCTGGACCCACTGCCATCGCAGGAAACACAATCCATCACTAAAAAACAGAGGCTTTGACTTTCCTAGTAGCGTAGCCAGCAAGGTCCAGGGTGAGTGGAGTTCTGGGCATCTGCTGCTCCCCAGCACCACACGTGTCCACGAAGGACAGCGCTTTTCGGGGCCGTGTCCTTTGGGGGCTCAGTCGAGTCCCCTGTGAGTCTGCTGTGCCTGCCACTGCGGGCAGCCTTAGGGAGTTTTGCCTCTTAGGGTTCCTTCGGAGGTTTGCATATTTTTTGGGGTGGGGTGGGGTCTGTAATTTCTGAATGCTTCAGAAGGCTGGGTGTGGTTGGGTTGTGTAGCTCGTTGGCCTAATTAAGTAGTTAATGGCCGAGCTGGGCCTCTTCCATCTATTTCTACCCCAACCAGGTCGGCTTTCCAAGCCATTTTTTAATGACAGAATTTAAAAAACGGAACCACAGAGCTGTGGTGAATGCGAGGAGCTGGAGCCGGAGTTGGACCCAGCTCTGTGCAGAGTGGTGAGGTGCCATGACAGCAATGGAAGGCAGTGGGGCCGCGTCTCCTGGACTCGCCCGACTTAAACTTCGCTTGTCACCTCAGGCATCAGAAGGCCCAGGAGAGTCCGAGCCCTCGCCTGGCTCTCCGTGCTCCCCGAGCCCCTCTGCTCTGGTGGGGAGGGCCCAGAGGTGGTGTGATGGTCACGTGGGTCAGATGAAGTCTGAGAGGCCCTGTCCGACTCTCCAAAGCACAGTCTCTCCAGCCCTCCGTCCAGGAAGTCTAAATCCATGCCCAGGGCCCCGGGCTGGCAGTTTGGGGTGAAGGCTGAGCTTCAAGTTGTACAGCTGGCCAATCCAAGCCCTGCGTGCCCACTGGAGAGTGGGTGTACTTCCAGGCTTTAGGCACGCCTGAAGGAGGGGGACCCCACTGGGGGTGGGTGGGCTCCATGTCCTGTCAGGGCCTGGGCTGGGGAGGGGGGGCAGGCACGTTCAGTGGAGAAGGGCCCCTTCTTTAGGTGATGGGGAGGCTTGGTCTGCCAGGAACTGCCCACTCACGAAAGCCAGTGCACCTAGCACGGTTCTCCGGGCCCCGCTGGGGGCGCGGCTCGAGGCAGCCCTGCTGGCAGAAGTCGGGGTGAGCTGTCTGCCTGCTGACTCCTTGCCGATGATTCAGCAGATGGTTGGGAAACCTCAACTGAACCAAGTCTGCCGCTCTCGGGAGGTCTTGGCCCAGCCGGCGGCTCCTTGTGGAGCCGGGACAATAAATAACAAGATTTAATTTCAGCTGCGGTCTTGGGCAGTGACCCTCCAACTCCTACCCAAATCAATCCAAGAAAAATGAGACAGAAAGCTGCCTCTGGGAGAGGAGTTCCATCAGCACCACATAGCCTGAGAGCTGCTTAAAAATGCAGGTCTTCAGGTGTCTCCTTTTGAGAGTTTCTCAGGGCCTGGAGTGGGGCTCAGGGAGTCTGTTTTTGACAAGTGTCCCCTGTGGTGATTCAGCAAGCCAGACCATCGCCAGCAGTTCCAAAATATGTATAAGATGGGGAAGTAAAAGCCAAAAGGCTTGGGTGGGCTGGAGGAGGGAGGGAGGTTGGGAGGGGAGGAAGCTCCCATATCCCACATTTTCTCTTCCCAGAAGAGTCTCTAGGTCCCGGGCACAGAGAGGAGGGGAATCTCCGTGCACACAGAAACGCTTCCTTTTCCTTGATTCACAGACCGCTTCCCTTCCTGAATGCCCCCACACCCTCGGCCCGGGCATTGGGGGACCCCATCTGTTCTGGACGTCCAGGCATGGGAGACATCAGAGACGCCAATGGAAACGAGCAGTATCAGCTCTCACTGTGGCACCCAGGCCCACCCCTCACTGCGGGTCCCTGTACCCACTGCCAGCTCCCGCCCACACCCTCAGCACAGGAGACAGTGGGAGCGGAGTTGCAGCGACCCCACCTGAGCACAGGAGGTCATGGCCAGAGGCAGGACGTGGTTCCAGTTCATCTCACCCTGCCTCTCCTTTTCTGCCTGACCTCCCATCCAGACTTCCCCCGCTGGCCTTCTCCCTGCTACTCTCTTCCTAGCTCCTTTCTGCCTCCTGACTGCTCATAATGGGAGCCCCACCAGGGACACACCCCTCTCCCAGGGGCTTCCATCCTCTCCAGGAAACCTCCCCTGAGCATTCCAACCAGAGGGAATACCTACCAACTTCAGAGCTTTCCTCTCCGTGTGCAGAACCTGGGAGGGAGCCAGCTCAGAACAGCTATACCCGATCCCCCTGGGAAATCTAGGGAAGTGAAGGGCCATCAGAAAGTTCCTGAGGCTGAGCATGCACGGAGCTTGCTTGCATGGTGGGTTGCTTGGGAGATGCATATGGGAAGGGGCCAAGGGACCCTTTGCTGAAAAGGGAAAGAAAATACTCAGGTGAGTCTTAACTGTCTTTGGGTTCTGGCTTCTTGCTCTCCTGCTTTGTTCTACCAGCCTCCCAACCAAAAGCACCCGCCCCCTTCCCTGAGTCTCAGCTTTTCTTGGCTTCCGGCCTGCCCCGCCTGCCCCGCCTGCCCCAGCTCAGTCCTGCCTGCTTCCCTCTGTCCAGGTGGAGCTGCATTGCAGGCGCACCAGCACCTCGCCAACCACACTCCTGTACTGGAGAATCCCCGCCGTACTGGGATGAGCGGTGCCCTCCCTGAGAGGGCTCCAAGCCAGCGCAGAGCCTGCTTGCAAAACAGTGTCTCCTCTCCCTGACCTCAGGTTTCTGGGACTGTCAAGGCACTATCCTGAGAACGGTCTCCAAGTGCAGAAGTAATTTAGCAGAGAGCTTGGCTGACCTCTAGGGCCAGCCATATTACCAGAAGGATCAGCAAATGGCTTTGTGTTCCTCAGAAGGCAGGCGCTGAGTAAATTCCAGGCATTACAGCTGATTAACAGAAGAATTCAATTACAAAGATCTAGCTCTGAACTCCAGAGCAGGACAAGTTTGAGGGGCCCCTACATCAGAGGCAGCAGCTGACAACATGTAGCAGTGGGATTGATAATAGTCTTCCCTAAAAGCCCCACAGAAAGAAAAGTCACAGGTAGCCTAAGGCAGAGCTGGGGGAGAAACCCACAGCTGAGATCCACAAACAAGAATTGTTCTTTCTTATTTGCCTAGGCCAAGTACTGAGTCCCAGAGTCTCAAGAATATCCTCCCCCAGCACCGAAGGAATATGGAAGCTGCTTTTTCCTGGAAGGCATATGAGTCACAAACCTCGAGACTGTCCTGGGATATCTGGGGCATTTCGACTGGACACATATAAAATATTCTGCTATTTTCTTCCCATTATAAAAACAGACTCTCAGTATGTTTTCAATTTGCTTCTCCTTGATATTACTCAAGCTCATTTTCATATTTTATTTGCCATTTGGACATCTCCTTTAGGGAAGTGCCTGGTCAACTGAGTTGGGGCACTACAGATCAAAAAAAATGTATATGTAGTTTGCTGTTTCTTATATATTTGGATAGACATATTGGATAGAAGCCTTTTGTTGGATATATAGCTATTAGATATATATTTATATTATATATATATATTACAAATATCCTCACCATCTCTGTAATTCCCCTCTTTTGTACCCCCTCATTCTGTTTTAAGCCCTTAATTTTAATGTAGTCCAATTATCATTTGTTTCTTTATGTGTCTGTTTAGAAATCTTTGCAAAGCCCAAGGTCATGGATATATTTTCCTGTTTATTTTCTAAAAGCTTTGTTTTGTTTTTCATATTTAGACCAAAAAACAATGACATAGCACAACATACCACTCAAATGGCTAGAATTAAAACGACTGATAGCATGAAGTGTGCGTGAAGATATGGAGAAACGGGTCCTCCTTACAGTCGCTTTGGAGAGCTGGCAACACACACCAACAAGATGAACATTTACCGCCCCCCTGCCCCCACCAGCAGCTCAACCTCTGCGCCTGTGCCTGAAAGAAATGAGTACATATGTGCACGTAAAGACATGCAAGAAGGTTAACTACAGCATTATCTGCATCAGCTAAATACTGGAGATAACCAAAATGCCCATCAATAGTGAAACGGATAAACTGTGGTTCATTGATACGACAAAGAAACATACAGGAATGAAAACGAATGAAATATTGCTGCAAGTACAAGGATTGAGCCTCACACATATAACATGAAGGCACACTGTGTACTTCCGTTAACATAAACGTGGACAGACCCAGTCTAGGGCTGGGCCCCGGGCGCCTGGGTCCGCTGATGCTCTAATGTTCTATTTCTTGAACTTGGTGGTGGCTACAGGAGCCTGTTCATTCTGTGAAAATGCACTGAGCTCTACAGTTGTGATTTGAACCTGTTTCTGTGTGCACATTATACTTTGACAAATGTTTTATTAAAAACAACAACAAAAAAACAGCTCCGCCAAACATGTTTGAGATGGGAATATAAATAGGGAAGTAATGGGAAACTTAATGGTTTGGAGATGAAGTGTCTCAATAACTCAGAAAATGTGAATTACAATCTTATAAACAAAAGTGCTTCATGGTACATTTCTTTTAACAAGTTTAAATCTGTTATGTCTTCATAATTCAAAAAGAAAGAATTTCAGTATTCAAGGAGATGATTATAAGGATATTCACCAAATGGGAGGAATTTCAAATAACTTTGCTTTTTTAGTTTGTACCTTTTTTATTGTTTGAATTGAAACAAAACAAAACCAACAAGCCATTAGATTTGTGACAAACATAAAGCTCTGTTCAAGGAAACAGAAAACAATACTGTGGCCCTGGGGTTGAGCCCTGCAAGAAAGGGGCAGGCTGGGGTCTGAAAGACAGCCTGTAGACAGAGCTCTCGCTACAAAGCTGCTTCCTGGAAGTGGGGAGTGTGGCAGATTTGAGACTACACTTTTAAAAAAGTAAAGTAAAAATAATAAATAGGTCTTCTTATATGTAAGACACCTTGGGAGACAGAGAAATGTAAAACACTGACCTCCCTCCGTCATACTGGGTCTTGGACAATGAGGTTGTTAAAAGATAAGTCTGGCATCCATTTGTCTGCTCCAGGACTGCTCCCAGGCTGTTATAAGAAATTCGTAAATTATTTGTGCAATAAATTTCATAAGAAAAGAACAAAGTGGCCTCCTGCTGAGACAGAAGTCAGAGTTCATTCAGGACGTATAAATTCTTTTAGGTTGAACCATAAGAAATTGCTGATGTTTGACAGTTTCTGACCAACCAAAGTAGCAATTTCATATGGTTCAACCTAATGGCCCAATTCTTCAGTCCCCAGGGCACTGGGCAAATGGCTTCACTTGGACATAGTAAAACACGGGTTCTGTTAGGAGATCAGGGTTAAAGTGTGGCCTAAATTCACCTGTTAAACATGTAAGCTTTTGGGCCTGGAATCCAAAGAATCTGAATTCTTTGAACCTGAGCCCAAGAATCTGTACACCCTCCTCCTCTAAAAGCTACGCATGTCTTTTACCGTTTGCACCGTATTACAGGTCTCACAAACGCAGGCACCGTGTTTCCCGTGTCTGTATCTCAGTGTCCAGAACACTACAGGTGCCCCTGGGAGCCGTGCCCTCTGAGTGCTTTGTGTCTTTCTCATGTGGCCCAAAGCCAGGTCTTAGGGAAGGAGGGAAAGGGGACGTGGGGAAATGGGACTGTTTTTAGTTTCTTTTTGATTTTCACAGTGAACATACATTGATTTTGCAATAAGGAGGAAAAGGTAGTGAAAGTGGGGGTGAGGTGGGACAAGAATAGAGGTGGGGGTTGGAAAGAGAAGAGCAGCTGCATCTCAAGCCCCCACCCTCACCCTCTGCTACTTACTGTCTGTGGGCGACTTTGGGCAGTCACTCCAGGGCCTGGGCCTTGGTTTCCCCATCTGTAAACGGAGACAATCATGCCCTGAAACATCACAGCCGGGATGGGGAGGCAAATGCTGTAACTGTGAAGGGTCAAAGAAATGTAGACTGCTGTTATCTTTTGGAACACATGGTTTTATTCACTCATTAAATAAGTCTATAAAAAGTAAGGAACTTCTTAGTCCTTTATCTCTGGTCTTAGTCTGGCCAGGAGAATGTTTTAGAATTGTGAGAAAATTAGCAGGGAAGGACTTTTCTCGTAGCCCTGAAATTCTACATTTGGTCTACATAACACCATTCCAAGTAGATGTTATCAGCCTCCTTTTCTCGATGGGGCTCTGGGGCACGCGAGAGGTGACGTGCCCATGGCCACAGAACTAGAGAATGGCAAAGCCGGGATTCATAACCAGTTAAGGATGTGAAAGACAGCACTCTGGACTAACTACTAACACACACTACATCCTCGCAGTAGCTGGGATTTTGGGTTAAGAATGGGGGAATGAGGCACTGCTGGAAGCAGTAAGAAGATTCTTTTTGAGAACAGCAAACTCTGGGGTGGCTTCTTTAGTAATGGGATACATGCAGAGAAGACAACTCAGAGGCTACCAAGTTTACATATTTTCAGAAAGCACTAAATAGAGGACGCTATTCTGCTTTACAAGATAGCATTAGTTCAAGCCAAAGGTTTCCTCTAGTAAAATTCACGTGGATGCTATGCTGGCACTTGTCATACTCCTTCAAAAAAAAAAAAAAGACCAAGGCAGTCTAAAAGCTGGACTGGATCTCATTCTCTAAAGAAAAATCTTCAGACCACTTTTTCAACTGCAGCATTTCAGTGGAAATGTCCACTCCAAATTAATCCTTAAGGAAAAAGAGTCATAGAAGGATGACATCCCATCCAAGGATATCTCTTGCATTTTTAAGGAGTAATAGGTCAACATTATGAGGATAAAAATAGTTGTTATCCACTGGATTCTGAAATGTATGGAAATTAAGTCAGAGTAACATGCCATCCACCTGAGAGTTGGCAGGAACACTACCCATATTTGCTGCCAGGCTTTTTATTGAACAAAACAAAACAACCCAAAACCCTCAATGCTCAAGAGACACTGAGAGTTGATGGAAGCCTCAAGAAATGTCAATTAGTAGAATGGAAGTCTATTTTTATATTCAGCTAAAAATGCCTGCTGGGTATGGAGATCAATGCCCATGGTTATTTTTCTTGCTGCCACTGTGACAGGACAGACATAATGCTAAGAAGGGACAGTTTTGGAAGCTAAAATTTTGCTTTTGAAGGCAAAATGAAAAAGGTAGGTCAGAAAAGCAGACAAAAATATGCAATGAAAATAAATCAGAGCTGATTGTATCAGGACTTTTTACACAAAGGCGGAAAAAAAAACTGACTTGAAAATTCAAGTTACCCAAGATTGCTAAATTGTTTTCTATTCTGAATCAATCTAACTTCTTTAGTTAGCAAAATCAATCTGTCTTAGTAGGCCCAAGGCTTTCTGTGTCAGGAAGCTGTGCTGCCTCCTTTTTCATGGTAGCATCCTGGAAAATTATATTTGTATACAGATTAATAACATATTTCTCCTGCTCACCTTTTGGATGGATGCTATGGAAGAGACCTGAATGTCTTTCCAGCATGTGGCCAGCTGTGAGGAGACCTCCCCAAGCACACACACAGCCCTTCAGGTGTAAGAAGAAAGAATTAGTTTAGAACATTTTGATGGGCAATGTCTCAACACACCAATGTATTTTACACAGCTCCTTTAAGTCTACAAAAAGGCAGAGGATAATCAAATTCCAGGTGATTCTACAACTGGGCTCTTACCCCTGTCTGCGTGGGAAACATGAAGACCCTCTGAGGGGCCAGGAGAGCTGGGGCCCAGGGGCCACACAGCTGCAAGAGACCAAGAGGGGACAGAGCCCAGAACACGGGCCCAACAAGCGGGTCACCCCAGCAGGAGGGCCTGGGCTGTCTGCTGTCTTCTGCTACCTTCACAAGGAACGCAGGAGCAGCTACCTGTGCTCGGGAAATCTGCCCCACCCCCACCCCAATACATCCTTCCCTTCTGAGCATTTACGGTACTCTCTTGTGAAAACTGATGTGTGACTTACCATAGAAAAGGAAACTAGGCTACGGGAACCTGGTTTAAGCTTAGGCCTAAATTCACAATGGAGGACAGCACCTGCTACTGGGAAGGTGGTGGGAGAATCAAAGTACCAGAAATCTTTGAAAAGGTGAAGCTGAGGGGAAAACAACATTGAAGGACTTTGCGACTGTATCTTTAAAATGCCTCCAAAACTTAACTTATTCCGAATAGCTCTGACAGTTCCCCTTGACCTCAAGCTGGGGGAAGCACACACTTCTGTTTCAGTCCCAGGAAAGATGCTTTCTGTGGTGAATGCTGGTGATTCTTCTCCCTTTCTGAAACACTCACACACACACGTGTGGAACAAACGGCCCACAACACTCCATTAGTGAAGGTCTCGGCACCTAAGAGCTAGGAGGGTGAAAGAGATTAAGTGCGCTGATTCATCGCTCCTTCATTTGTGTCCTTGAGTATTGTTCCCCCATGAAACATACGTCAGCATAAAAAGTTAAGAGTAAGAGGGGTTTGAAGAAAGGGCAAGAGAGAATTCGGTGGACTGAATAAAGCATATCTATTGCATGTGATGTCTGAATTTTTTCCCTGCTTGTTAAAGAGAAAATAACAAATGTTACATTGCTAATCCTCTCAATAGGTTACACCAATCGTCCTTCATGTAGTTAAAGAAGAGTTGGAAAGGTACTGTTCTCTTAACTCTGTGCAAAATAATTTACATAAAAAGGACAAAATGCAGTGGCACTCTAGTTTCCCCATCAATTTTATATGACTGGGTTAGAAAATGTGATCAAATTTTCTAAGCTTAAAAATTATAGACATTGCTGGTACAGCTCGGGGAGTCTATGTTTTGTTTTGCTTTTGCTGCTTTGAATGCAAAAGAAACAATTACTTTGAAGACAGTGATTACAACCATTTGAATGATCATGCAAGTCAGACGTTAGAACTGATTTCTGCTCTTTTAAGAAAGCAGAAAGTGAGAATGATCGTAGCACAATTCCAGTTGTCCTTCCTTGAGTCTGCAGGATGTTTACAAGCTTTCCAGTTGATTGAGAGGCATTATACTGTGCTCCATTCCAAACAATGTTTGTTTATACCCTTAATTATGAAGATTTCTTAAGCAACAGCAGTTTTATTCCCACTGTGTTCGAGTTGCCGCAGCTCTGTGAGCCCAGCCTTGCTCTGAAGCACCATTGCACAGCCCCAGCTTACCTGACTGTGAGATACCAACACACAGGTTCCCAGACTTCAGCTTGGTCCCCGCCCTCCACACGGCTGCCCTAATCACTGGACTGGGGGACAGCAACTCAAACACTACAAAAACTCACAAAACACTCATTTGAGTTTAAGATGTAGGCCTTTTTTTTTTACAGATAGTTCATAAACCTTGAAAAGTATTCTCTACAGATTATAAAAGGTTAGTTAAAACTGTTTAATAGGAACAATCTTGGACAAACAGAAATAGCTTTGATTTGGAAGATTATAGCAACAAACAACTGGGAAAGAATCCACAGAGACAGTCAGACTGAATAGGTTGTACCTCTTCTAGAGACTCTGCATTAAAAAGATGACTGATTGGACATTCTGCCCTCTTGCAAGGCACATGCCACTTCTTAAATCTGTCAGCTTTCCACACAGGGTATGAGATTTACATTTAAAAATAGGTTTTCTTCTTCAGGGTAGTGGAAACGCCCAGAGACCAGTCCGTGAAATCCCCCCCTAGCACAGGTGGAGAACAGCTTTATTGATCTCTGGATTGGTCCAGTCATTGCGAATGTCATCCAGGTGGTTATCGAAATCCACAAGGGTCTCGTAGGACCGGCTGTCCAGGAGCGATGCCGAGATCCGCTGGGCTTCTGGCCAGTCTTCACAGTAATCACTAGGAGGCCAAATATGGAAACATTAATCTTTTAATAATGAAACTATGTGGCTTTTCAATAGATTAAGCAGGAAAAACCAGCCACATGCAATCTACACAAAGAATGTAAACCACGGTTAAGATATGAAAGATGCCCTTCAAATGCAACTGTGGAAAGGCTGAAGGCAGATGACTTATGCTTTCTGAGTACATACCAAACCCAACCGACCGACAGGAAGAGTCGTTTGGCTCGGGGAGAGCCCGCTGGGGATCAGGGGCGGTGAGCTCGGCACATAATACGTACTTTCTCAGCACTACTCAGGAGGCTCCAAGGCCAGGGCCCCCGGAGGAGCTGAGGAACACTCATGATTCGAAAGGCCAGGAAATGGCTCTGGAGAATACAGTAACTTGAAAGCACCCCAGCACAGGCCCCCTCAGAGCACACAAGCACTATGTGACACTGGCCGGCACTCACTGATGTGGGTCTCTGCACCGCCACTTGTTTTCGTGGTGTTCATACACGTGGATCGTAGGTACCAGGCAATCCATTGTAAACTTAGCGTTGTCTACCTGAGCAAAGACAAAGGACACAAGAATGAACAGCCAGCCAACCCCAAAGCAAGGCTCCTGAGGCAACAGCTGGCACCTTTCCAGAAGCCCTCAGGCACCCCCGTCTTTGCTCTCAGGACAGCAGCAGTGGAACCCTCACCACCCAGAGCGGAAACCCTGCCTGTGACACGCCAATACCGCACATGTGCCAGGCAGCATGGCAACAAAGGTGCCGGCTAAAGGAAGCCATGTGCCATGGCAGGACAAACATTAAGTATGTGGTATCAATGTTTTTCCCCACCCCCCACAAAAGTGGTCCTTCAAAACATTACTTC